>ONZH01021514.1:0-49733 GCA_900303285.1 Rhinella marina
CGAGGGCATGGGCGTGGGCATTCAATTACTGCAGGGGGCACAGAGGCCGTGGTCCTGGGCAGGGTGAGACAGTACCTGCTGATGAGGGAGCTCTGGAACGCCGCAGAGCTACACTCCCTAGGCTTCATGTCTCAACTTACAGGGACACGTGGTAGAGGACTGTTGAAACCAATACAGTGCGAACAGCTGATCTCGTGGATTGTGGATAATACTTCTAGTAATTTGTCCACCAGTCAGTCTTCCACGCAGTCCACCCACGTTACCCAAGGGAGCACTCCTCTGGCTCCTCCACCTCAACCTCCTTTCCCCCAGTCTGCCCCCTCCCAGGAAAATTTGAAATGCGATACGGCATACTCTCAGGAACTGTTTTCTGGACCCTTTCCAGAGTCACAAACCACTTCTCAGGTTGCTGCTGACCTCGTTCCCGATGCCCAAGTTTTCCAACTGTCGCAGTCTGTGGGTGATGATGATGATGATGACAATGTTGAGTTAGTGGAAGAAGTTTGTAAAGAGGTGTCAGACGATGAGGAGACATGGTTGTCAGACAGTGGTGAAGTTGTTAGGGCAGGAAGTCCGAGGGGGGAGCAGACTGAGGAATCGGAGGATGACGAGGTGACTGACCCAAGCTGGGTTGATATGCCGAGTGAAGACAGTGCTTCTGAGGTGGAGGTGAGTGCTGCACCAGAACAGGTTGTAAGAGGCAGTGGTGTGGCCAGAGGGAGAAGCAGGGCCAGAGCTGGTGCATCAGCAGCAACTGTTTCACGTAGTGAAGCTCCCGTGGCGAGGCCTAGATGTTCGCAAGTCTGGAGGTTCTTTAAAGAAAGTGAGGATGACCGACGGGCTGTGGTGTGCAACCTGTGCCACACCAGGATCAGCAGGGGTGCCACCACTACTAGCCTAACCACCACCAGCATGCGCAGGCATATGAGTGCTAAACACCCCACTCAATGGAACCAAGGCCGTTCACCACCTCCTGCGGGTCACACCACTGCTCCTTCCCCTGTGTCATTCGCTGCCTCTGCTAGTCAACCCCCTGCGTCACTCGCTGCCTCTGCTAATCAACCCCCTGCCCAGGACCCCGGCACGAGCGCCTCCCGCCGGAAATCCACACCTTCGCCTCCACGATCCTCCACAGTGTCCACCAACGTGTCCCAGCGCACCGTTCAGCTGTCTTTGCAGCAGACGCTGGAGCGCAAGAGGAAATACAGTTCCACCCACCCACATGCCCAAGCCCTCAACGTCCACATCTCCAAATTGCTTAGCCTGGAGATGCTGCCCTATAGGCTGGTAGAGACTGAGGCCTTTCGCAACCTCATGGTGGTGGCTGCCCCTCGGTATTCGGTCCCCAGCCGCCACTATTTTTCCCGATGTGCCTCCCAGCCCTACACCAGCACGTGTCACAGAACATCATCTGTGCCCTGACCAACGCTGTTTCTAAGAAGGTCCACCTAACCACGGACACGTGGACAAGTGCTGCTGGGCAGGGACACTATATCTCACTGACGGCACATTGGGTTAACTTGGTGGAGGCTGGGACTGAGAATGACCCTGGGGCCGCTCATGTACTGCCCACACCGAGGACTGCGGGGCCTACCTCGGTCACGGTCTCTCAGACGTACTATGCCTCCTCCTCCTCCGACCACTCCTCCTCCTCCACCGAATTACCATCCGTGGGCACGGCACCTTCAGTCGGTAGCTCTAGGCGCAGCAGCAGTGCCGTGGGTAAGCGCCAGCAGGCGGTGCTCAAACTGCTGAACTTAGGTGACAAAAGGCACACCGCCCAAGAGCTGTTACAGGGCATCATGGCGCAGACTGATTTGTGACTGGCACCGCTGAACCTCAAGCCAGGCATGGTTGTGTGTGACAACGGGCGTAACCTGGTGGCGGCTCTGCAACTCGGCAGACTGACACATGTGCCATGCCTGGCCCACGTGTTCAATCTAATAGTTCATAGGTTCCTCAAGACATACCCCAATCTGTCTGATTTGCTCACCAAGGTACGCCGCATCTGTGCGCATTTCCGCAAGCCGACCACAGATGCTGCCACTCTCAGGGCAGCGCAGCGCCGCCTACAACTGCCCGCTCACCGACTGTTGTGCGACGTGCCCACGAGATGGAATTCGACATTAAACATGTTATCCAGAGTTTACCAGCAGCGCAGAGCGATTGTAGACTGCCAGATGTCAACTTCCACCAGAACTGGTAGTCAGGTCAGTCAGATTCCTCAAGTCTACAATGAGGAGTGGACGTGGATGTCTGATATCTGCCAGGTGTTGAGCAACTTTGAGGAGTCAACACAGATGGTCAGCGGCGATGCCGCCATTATCAGCCTCACCATCCCGCTGCTTTGCCTGTTGAAAAACTCACTGCTCAGCATCAAGTCGGATGCTTTGCGCTTGTCACAAGAGACGGTGGAGGAAGATACGTCGCTTGATAGCCAGAGCACCCTCCGGTCTGTTTCTCAGCGCGTATCGGAGGAGGGGGATGAGGATGAGGAGGAAGAGGAGGAGAATGTCGGCGAGACAGTAGAGGGTACCAGTGCTCAGTCCTTAACTCTTGAGCGTGTATGGGCTGAAGAGGAGGACTTGGAGGAGGAGGAGGAAATGGAGAGTCAGGCCAGTGAGGAGAGGGAATTCTTGCGTGTTGGGACTCTGGCGCACATGGCAGACTTCATGTTAGGCTGCCTATCCCGTGACCCTCGCGTTAGAAGAATTTTTTCAAACACCGATTACTGGGTGTTCACTCTCCTGGACCCACGGTACAAGCAGAACCTTTCCACTCTCATCCCTGCAGAGGAAAGGAGTATGAGAGTGAATAGATATCAACAGGCCCTGGTGCACAAGCTGAAACAATTCTTCCCATCTGACGCCGCTAGCGGCAGAGGGCATGGTTCTGTGGGCCAAGTAGCGGGGGAGAGGAGCTTAGCAGGCAGCTTGTCCAGCACTGGCAGGGGAACGCTCTCCAAGGCCTTTGCCAGTTTTATGTCACCCCAGCAAGACACTGTCACCTGTCCCCAGTCTAGGCAGAGTAGGGGGGAGCTGTACAGAAAGATGGTGAGGGAGTACCTAGCTGACCATACCAACGTCCGTAGCGATCACTCTGCTCCATACAACTACTGGGTTTTAAAGCTGGACACGTGGCCTGAACTGGCGCTGGTACGCTTGGAGGTGCTGGCCTGCCCTGCCGCTAGCGTGCTGTCAGAGCGGGTATTCAGTGCAGCTGGTGGCGTCATCACCGATAAGCGTACACGCCTGTCAACTGACAGCGCTGACAGGCTGACGCTTATTAAAATGAACAAAGCCTGGATTTCACCGGAATTCAAATTCTCCTCCGGGGGAAAGCAGCTAAAGATTAACATTATTATGTATCCGATTCCTCTTCTCTACTCCTCCTACTCTCCTCCTCCTCATATCTGTTTGCCTAACGCTGACCAAAAAACGCCATTTTCAGAGTCCAACTGGCACTCTTTTACCACAATTTTCAGGAGGCCCCCTACAGGCCCTCTCTTCAAACTATTTTTACGGAGGTCCACCTACAGGCCCTCTGTCCAAACAATTTTCCGGGTCACCTACAGGCCCTCTGTCCAAAGAATTTTTCCGGGTCCACCTACAGGCCTCTCTTCAACACTACCTCTCTCAAATTTTTCCGGAGTCCTACTACAGGCCTTTTTTCCGGAGGTCCACCTACAGGCCCTCTTTTTCGAGTCCAAAACTTTTCCGGAGGTCACTACAGGCCCTCTGTCCAAACAATTTTTTCCGGAGGTCCACCTACAGGCCCTCTGTCCAAACAATTTTTCCGGGAGGTCTCACCTACAGGCCCTCTGTCCAAACAATTTTTCCGGAGGTCCACCTACAGGCCTCTGTCCAAACAATTTTTCCGGAGGTCCACCTACAGGCCCTCTGTCCAACAATTTTCAGGAGGTCCACCTACAGCCTCTGTCCAAACAATTTTTCCGGAGGTCCACCTACAGGCCCTCTGTCAAACAATTTTCGGAGGTCCACCTACAGGCCCTCTGTCCAAACAATTTTTCCGGAGGTCCACCTACAGGCCCTCTGTCCAAACAATTTTTCCGGAGGTCCACCTACAGGCCTCTGTCCAAACAATTTTTCCGGAGGCCCGCCTACAGGCCCTCTGTCCAAACAATATTTCCAGAGGTCCACCTACAGGCCCTCTGTCCAAACAATTTTTCCGGAGGTCCACCTACAGGCCCTCTCTCCAAACAATTTTTCCGGAGGTCCACCTACAGGCCCTCTCTCCAGTTCCAGTTTCCAGTTTTATTTGCGCAAACTGCGTAAATTTTATTTTTGGGATAGGTGTGAAAAATAATATTACCTGCGTATCTATATTGCCCAACATTGGATACGATAGCAACAAGAAGACCAAACACATGCTGCCCACAGGGTTCCGCAAATTCCTGGTCCACAATGTCAAGGAGCTCGAGGTTCTGTTGATGAGCAACAAGTCCTTCTGTGCAGAAATCGCCCACAACGTCTCCATCTAAGAACCTAAAGACCATTGTGGAGAGAGCGGCACAGCTCGCCATCAAAGTGACAAACCCCAACGCCAGACTGCGCAGCGAAGATAACGAATAAATATCTCTGTGGTTATTTGTGCTAAATAAAAGTTAAATAAACACAAAAAAAAAAATTGATCTGTTCCTGTGCCTGATCCACCCAAGTTGAATCTGTCCCATCATGAGAAAGTCCCCCCAAGGAGTCCCCACTGTATCTTGCTTCCCATACAACTACCTCACCCCCCGACACCTGTGTCTCGGCATTGTCCACCACCTCCTCAGACAACACTGGTAAATCCCCACTGTCAGCACACGGAGACTGCAAAAGGTCTTGCGAATTAGGGCAGAGAATGTTCTGGGGTAGCACATCAGAGAAGGGGTGACTATGGGGTTCCAGGGAGTACGTGACCACATGCAATCTCCATCTAAAAAGTCATGCCACACTTGATCGAGCTCATAATTGACAATTGTACCGGTTGATGCTAAATTTTTAAGTTGGGGTCCTGTGTCGTCATTCTAACTACATCCGGCTGTTGTCACCACAACACACGCTAGCCCAGGGGGCACTCCTCTGGCTCTTCCAGCTCAACCTCCTTCCCCCCAGCCTACCCCCCCACCTACAGGCCCTCTCTCCAAACAATTTACGTCTTTTTCCTATCTTTCTCTCTCTCCAAACTATTTTTCCGGATAGCTGCCATATACGGTATTAAACTGAGTAGTATACATAGAACACATACCACACTTGATCTATACTGAACGTCACTTTTAAAAATACGTCATTTTCCTCTCTTTCTCTCATTTGTCTGGGTTGCAATTAAGCAGACCACGTCTGCCTAATCTAATAGTTTCCGTGTAATTGCTCCATACTGCACGTCTTTTTCCTCTCTTTCTCTCTCTCCAAACTATTTTTCTGGATAGGTGCCGTATACTGTATTAAACTCAGAAGAATACATACCGTACCGGTTGATGCTAGAGTTTTTCCAAATCCATCCTGCTGTTGTCACCACCACACACGCTAGCCCAGGGGGCACTCCTCTGGCTCTTCCAGCTAAACCTCCTTCCCCCCAGCCTGCCCCCCACCTACAGGCCCTCTCTCCAAACAATTTACCCGGATAGGGGACATATTAGATATTGTACTGATGTTTTTTTTGGTTCTTCTTTTAATTGCCTCCTGACCTGTGATAGGCAGAGCATGGACACGTCACCTTAGCTGCAGTAGGAAAGACACTCCCATGGCCAGAGCAAGCTCTTTTTCCTTTTCCGTGGTTGAAAAATCCATGAAATATATGGTCCCAAGATAAGGGACGTATACGGTATTAAACTGAGAAGAATCGATACCACACATGCCCCACTAGGAGAATTTGGGGTAATGGTGGGATTAGGCAGCCTCAGAGGCATCCATGCATGCTGCCCCTGCTGTTTCCTGTCCATTTCTGTGGTGTTTCCATCATTTTCTGAGGTTTCCAGGTTTTCACCCAGCCTTCCCTAGGCAGAGCCTTGGTCCCCTGCAAAAATGCTCGAGTCTCCCATTGACTTCAATGGGGTTCGTTATTCGAAACGAGCACCCGAGCATCGGGAAAGGTTCGACTCGAATAACGAGCACCCGAGCATTTTAGTGCTCGCTCATCTCTACAAACTACATATGCATCATTCTTGTACTCGTATGGGTTCTTGATTGGAGAGAAGTCTCACACCATCCTGCGTCACTACCCTGAAAGTGTGATATGGCTAGATATTGATAAGAGTACGGGGGCCATCTTGAACTTGTTGCATCAGCCAAATATATATATATATATTATACGCAAACTTTATAAAAGGTTACAGAGTATAAAAGTATGAAAGTATAAAAGTATAAAAAGGTACATTGCTCTTGTCACATTAATCAGGACACTACATCCACGTCATCCAGGAGACGTGGGAAACTCAGGATTTGCAGACAATAGAATACATTACATCAGGTCCATATACCTTAACACCATCATCTAACATTGTATATGATGTAGTGGGAAGCTGGAAAAAAAATGGTGAAAAAAAAACAAAAAACTATTCCACAATTCCTTTTTTCTGGTGTTCCCTATTAATAATAATGACCTGTTACCTTTATTCTGTGGGTCAGGACAATTACAGCAATATCACATTTGTATAATTTTTCTTGTGTTTTAACACTTAAAACTTGGGAACAAACTGATTTTTTCTTTCATTCGCCATATTCTGTCCACCATAAGTTATAGTTATGTCTACAGTGCTGTCTGAGGGCTCATTTTTTGTGAGATGATCTCTAGCTTTTATTAATAGTTTTTGTTGATTGGCGTGTGCAAGTCTTTTTGCTCTCTTTTTATCCTTTTTTTGGGGAGGTGAAGTGACAATAAATAAGTTTATATTTTAATAGTACCTGCATTTTAAGCCTCCCGCCCTTCTCTGGCGAAGTGTAAAATGGTCAGAAAAGTGTCTAAAGCTTGATAAATGCAGTGCGAAGCATGTATGCCAAAACAGGTGCATTTTCAATAGCAAATTTGGCCATATATGTATAGTAGTGTAAATGCAGCCTTAGCTAATTATTGGCAGAATTCATTAGCACTTAGCAATTCAGTCCAGTCACATATCACCTTTATTAGTATAAAAATATAAACACACTGAAAGCAGCAAAACATCATACAAAATATCTATATCCAGCACTGTGATTATGAAAACATACTGTAGGTCAATTAAAACGTCATAGAATCAGCATTTAATAATCTCAGTCCATGGCTCATAGGTTACTGCAGGTAACATTTATTGCCATTTGTACTTATTCATTGACCCGCTCATACACCATAAATCTGAAATCTACTTCAATCCATTTATGGTAAAGGTTCATTTTTTGGTTGAGCTTCAACATAAAGAGGGTTTAGTTATTGATGGGTTCTTTGAGCCATTCATTATATGGATAGCCAGGGTGGACTGGTCCGCTAATGTACCAAAGAGTCCACTGGTAGGCCCAGGGTTACACAACAATTGACTCCAAATGTTCAGCTGAAAACAACCCTTTATGGAGCTAACTACCACATTTTTCACTCTATAAGACATACTTTTTCCCCCCGAAAAGTGGGTGGAAAATGTCAATGTGTCTTATAAGGCGAATACTATTGTGCACTTCCATAATGGAATGCACTCATTAGTACAGTAGGGCAGGGGAGCCTTGAATACAGCACTTCTTGTGCTTTCAGTACTCACTGCTTCCTGGTCTTCTCCTGCCGGCGCTGCACACTGTGTAACAGTGTAAGGATGAAGGCAAGTTCTATGACCCCATGCTGTGTGACGTCAGGTCACAACACAGCATGGCAAGAAAAGAAGGAGGAGCACTGGATCTCAGGAGCGTCAGAGGCATCCAGAACAGGAGAGGTAAGTTTTTTAGTCTGAGCCGAGGTTGATTAACACTGGGGGTCTGAGCTGGGGTCTATACACTACAGTCTATATGAGATCACCTCTGATTTGAGGTGTGGTCTGCATTCACAAGGATAACAGTAAAGCTTACAATGTATAGAAGTGGTGCACCCTCAAAAGTATTTCCTCTGGAAGGCCCAAGGAACCCCTGTATGACTCTATGGACAGCCCATAAGAATAGTGAAATGTCTAATTTTCTCCATGGTGGCATTTGTAGGTGAGATAATGATATACTGATAGGTTCTCCACAGTTTACAGCTGATTGATAGAGTCCCTAGCAGCAGACCTTTCTGTGATCAGTTTGCAGTCAACGAACCTTGTCAAGGGATTATTACAAAATGGGATTTTCGAAAGTGAAAAACAGGAGATTATCCCGCTCCCTCTTCCCCAATGTGAAAAACAGGACATTATCCCCCCCCATGAGAGGGTGGGATTTCACTAAGGGGTGGGCTTGCCACCCTTTTTTGTCCTACTGCAGACAGGGCAGGGGTGGGGACTCCTTTTTCACCCAGTTGCCTTACAGCCAGATACAGGACAGTGTGGAGGAGGAGTGTGGACAAGGCTAAGGGAGGAAGTGGTTTTTCTGTAGAAAAAGTGTTTCTTTAAAGGGAATGTGTCAAAAATGACCTAATATATATATATATATATATATACCGTATTTTTCGCTTTATAAGACGCACTTTTTTTCCCCCTTAAGTGGGGGAAAAAGTCAGTGCGTCTTATAAAGCGAACCTGCCCAGAAACATGGCTGCAGTACGGGCGGGCGGAGTGAGGACCCAGCATGCGTGCGGCGCAGGGTGTGAGAAGTGAGCGCAGGCACCGCACTGCACATATCAGGAGGCGGGGCCCAGCCCACTGTTGAAAAAGATGGCAGCACCGCTCACCACTAGTGATGACTTTGCTGGGGCTCGGCTCTGCTCTTCAGCGGCAGACAGGCTGGCAGCACATTGCTGGAGGCGCCCTCTAGGAGAAGTGTAGGGCAGGCGGCAGCCATTGAAGCTGAATGCCGCCAGCCTGCCAGTCTTGTCCTCTGCAGCCGGGATCCCGCTCCAAGGCAGAGGAGGAGCGATTCTCCCTCTCCACTGCCACCCTGCATGTTGAGCTGATGTTGGTGAGCGCCGGCGAACTGCTGCTTCAACCAATCAGCTCTGTCAGTGTCCCGCCCAGCCACTCGCTGCTGCCGTAAGATAAGAGGAAGGAGGGAGGGAGTGTTACTGACCCTCTGATACCCGAGTCAGCAGTGCTTTCCCTTGGGACTCCTGGGCTGTCTACACCTAAAGTTCCTGGGTAAGTGACAGCCAGGATATGAAGGGAAGCTCAGGATCCTAAATATGCATGAAATAAGACTATTAAGCCTTGCATTTATAGGAATACACCCATGTACTGCAGTACATGGGTGTATTCTTAAGGATTAGGGGGTTATAGTCACATTTAATATAAACACTGTCCAGGGTCTGTACTATTATTGACCTGAGTGTTTATATTAAATGTGACTATAACCCCCCTCATCCATAGGAATACATCTGTGTACTGCAGTACATGGGTGCATTTCTATGGATGAGGGAGGTTATAGTCACATTTAATATAAACACTATTCAGAGTGTTAAATGTGAACATAACCCCCTTCATCCATAGGAATATACCCATGTACTGCACATATTTTAGCACACCTTTTAGTTCCAAATATTTTTTCTTTTTTTCCTTGTCTAAACCCTAGGTGCGTCTTATCATCAGGTGCGTCTTATAAAGCGAAAAATACGGTATATATATCTAACAAAAGAAATCCGCAGCACTACCAAAAAATGTGCTAAAGCAAAAAGTGATTTATTTCACCAGGAGCGATGTTTCAGTCCTCACACTGGGAAAATTCCCAGTGTGAGGACTGAAACGTCGCTCCTGGTGAAATAAATCACTTTTTGCTTTAGCACATTTTTTGGTAGTGCTGCGGATTTCTTTTTTTATATTAAGAAGGATTTGACCACATCCGGAGCTGCTGGCACACCGGTACCTGCTTTTACATTGCTGTGCTGCTTTCATTCGTTTTTTTATATATATATATAAAGAGAGAGAGCGATAAAGAGAGAGACAGAGATCACTTTTCAGCATTTAATACTACCTCTGTATAGATAACACAGGATCTACCGTTCACAGCTCCTCTTTTCCCCTTTCCTATACAGACACCTCTGCCTAGGTCACAAAGCATGTAGAAAACTCTCCCATACATGTCAAGGAGTTCACTTCAGTCTATTGAGTCTATGGCTCACATTCATGCAGAGGGGCTCCTGTGTCTGACTTGACAAGAGGGGCTCATAGTCAGGCTATAAGCACAAGTTTGAAATTGATCATTGTAAAGTTATGAAACCTAAAAATCGATTGACACCCCCAGCAAAGTAAATCTGTGGGTGCAGCCCACCTCCAGAACTGTGAGATGCTCCGTCAACAGCTGATAGACACAAAGTCAGATTATTTTACTCTCAGAACTAATTCCAATGAAAGTAAATAGAAACATAAATGTCATAGACCATGTTCTATTTTAACATGTGAACATTCAAGCATAATTTATAACAAAATATAATATTAGATATAATACACTCTGTCTAAATATATTTCTATAAAAGGAGGAAAAATTATTCATTGCAGCAAAAAAAACATATTTCATTTTTACTCATCTGGATTGGAAATTGTGATTAAAAAGTAGAGTATTCACCTGATGCATAAAGAGTAAAGAATTTCCCTGTTTGATTCAACAACATTTTTGTGCTGTTTCGACTACTGTAGTGCAGACCTGTAGCTGTCCTATGATGTTCCTAGACTACTTTCACACTTGCGGTGGGTAGGCCACACTCTTACCTTTTGGGACACTACCATAGGAAACTCCAACCCACTTAACTGAGTATCAGGGTTCAGTGTACCCCACTGTCCGTGGATTCAATGTGTAAACAGTGGAAGCTGGCAGCTGCTCCATCCATGGCAGTCAAGGTGGCATCATTTACCCATGTGACTGCTGCCCTGGAGGCATCTACTTCTGTGCTTGTGCTGAAAGCAATTCAGCGTATGCACAGATATAGGAAATGTTGTCAATGTCATGATTACCAATAATGTGGTGGCTGTCAGCATCCATTGCTTACAGACTGAGTCCGTGGGCACTGACCCGGGGTGCTCAGGGAAGAAATGAGGGGGCTAAAGGTTTCCTATTCTTCTGCACATAAGGTAAGAACATTACCGGGATTCTTTTAGGAAGCAGACAACCCCTTTATGTTTCTCTTAGGTTTTTGCTGCAATGCATTTTTACTGCTTAGAAATATTGCACCGTATAAGATAAAAGTCCACATTTTCATAGATTAGAAAACTTCCATGGTCTTCCATGTCACCAGCCCTTTGCACTTGCGGAGCTCCATATACTGGTTCCATGTGAGCCTGTGGAGTCTGCACTTTGACGTACAGCAGGCTGGGGTCTCCTTGGACTGTGTTCCAGATTATCAGTGATTTCCTCCAACGATGAAATTTCAGAGTCACTGTCATCCCATGACTGAAAAATACATCAACACAATGTCATTTACAAGTTACCTAAAGAGCCAATGACAGATCATGAATGGTAATGGGCAGCACGGTGGCTCAGTGGTTAGCACTGGTGCCTTGCAGTGCTGGAGTCCTAGGTTCAAATCCAACCAAGCACATCTGCATGGAGTTTGTATGTTCTCCCCATCTTTGTGTGGGTTTCCTCCCAAAGACATACTGATAGGGAACTTAGATTGCAAGCCCTATTGGGGACAGTCTGATGCTAATGTCTGTAAAGCGCTGTTGAATATGGTAGTGCTATATAAGTGAGTATAATAATGAATCAGGCCTGTAGACTGTAATGCAGCTCTGGACTATAATACTGTAACAAAGACCAGTACAAGGTAATTAATGCAAAGTTACTGAAATTTTTACGTAGATTCTAATTTATAGTGTATATGATATCTGTAAATTGGTGTTAAAAGATAAACCCTTATAATCACAACAGATTCCATTTTTCAAGGACATCTCAGAGGCGTCTATTGGACAGGACTGCCTTGACCATGCACTTAGCATAATCAATTGTCAAAAAGTAACAAAATAGAAAACAAAGATATCAAATAAAACCGTGTCTACAGCATGTATCCTCCTAATAATCACCATGTTCATTGTATTACCTGAGACTTTCTTATTTCAGATGCATTTGCAGATTTTAAAGTAGAGGAGATCGTTTCTACACCACCAAATGGTTTCTCCCTTTGCTTTGATAGTTGTCTTTCTAGGCTTCGAGCCATGGAATGGACCAGAGACCCTAAATGTGAAAGACAGGATATGCATCAAATAAGAGTGCACTAAATTACTTTAGAGTACAAGTCAAAGATGGTTCATATACTGGGCACATGTTCTTGTGTAGCTAGAGGTGAAGTATATACTGTAGGAGGGAGTCCAATAACAAAGGTCAAACTGGGCCCCTGTAAAAAAGTTGTTTCCCTCTCCATGTTCTTTCCCTAACTCTCAGACAAATTGCCCACATCCTTGTTTTCCTTTTTCTGAAGAGGAAAACCATGCATAGCTATTCCTCACTCAATAGCAGAGGAGATGGGTCCTCATAAAAGCCACATGGGCTATCTTTACAGTATGCACATCCTTCATAGCATGCACATGTTCAGTAATAAAAAGAGAACTTGATAAATATACCTCACCTACATCAGTTTATATATTATGTTGTGAATGACTGCAAATTAGGCCCTCATACAGTGCCTTGCGAAAGTGTTCAGCCCCCTGGAACTTTTCAACCTTTTGCCACATTTCAGGCTTCAAACAAAAAGATATAACATTTTAAATTTTTGGTGAAGAATCAACAACAAGTGGGTCACAATTGTGAAGTGGAACGAAATTTATTGGATCATTTAAACTTTTTTTGTGATAA
This sequence comes from Rhinella marina, assembly GCA_900303285.1. Lineage (NCBI taxonomy): Eukaryota > Metazoa > Chordata > Amphibia > Anura > Bufonidae > Rhinella > Rhinella marina. The sequence goes on from ONZH01021514.1 coordinate 12,864, forward strand.
TACAACTGAAAAGTGGGGCGTGCAAAATTATTCGGTCCCCTTGCATTAATACTTTGTTGCGCCACCTTTTGCTGTGATTACAGCTGCGGTCTCTTGGGGTATGTCTCTATCAGTTTTGCACATCTAGAGACTGAAATTCTTGCCCATTCTTCCTTGCAAAACAGCTCGAGCTCTTTGAGGTTGGATGGAGAGTGTTTGTGAACAGCAGTTTTCAGCTCTTTCCACATATTCTCAATTGGATTCAGGTCTGGACTTTGACTTGGCCATTCTAAGACCTGGATACGTTTATTTTTGAACCATTCCATTGTAGATTTTGCTTTATGTTTGGGATCATTGTCTTGTTGGAAGATAAATCTCCGGCCTAGTCTCAGGTCTTTTGCAGACTCCGACAGGTTTTCATCCAGAATGGTCCTGTATTTGGCTCCATCCATCTTCCCATCAATTTTAACCATCTTCCCTGTCCCTGCTGATGAAAAGCAGGCCCAAACCAGGATGCTGCCACCACCATGTCTGACAGTGGGGATGGTGTGTTCAGGGTGATGAGCTGTGTTGCTTTTACGCCAAACATATCGTTTTGCATTGTTTACAAAAAGTTCAATTTTGGTTTAATCTGACCAGAGCACCTTCTTCCACATGTTTGGTGTGTCTCCCAGGTGGCTTGTGGCAAACTGTAAACAAGACTTTTTATGGATATCTTTGAGAAATGGCTTTCTTCTTGCCACTCTTAATGCCAGATTTGTGAAGTGTTGGACTGATTGTTGTCCTATGGACAGACTCTCCCACCTCAGCTGTAGATCTCTGCAGTTCATCCAGAGTGATCATGGGCCTCTTGGCTGCATCTCTGATCAGTCTTCTCCTTGTTTGAGATGAAAGTTTAGAGGGACGGCCGGGTCTTGGTAGATTTGCAGTGGTCTGATACTCCTTTCATTTCAATATGATCGCTTGCACAGTGCTCCTTGGGATGTTTAAAGCTTGGGAAATCTTTTGGTATCCAAATCCGGCTTTAATCTTCTCCACAACAGTATCAGGGACCTGCCTGGTGTGTTCCTTAGTCTTCATGATGCAGAACCCTGAGACTATCACAGAGCAGGTGCATTTATACGGAGGCTTGATTACACACAGGTGGATTCTATTTCTCTTCATCAGTCATTTAGGACAACGTTGGATCATTCAGAGATCCTCAATGAACTTCTGGAGTGAGTTTTCTGAACTGAAAGTAAATGGGCCGAATAATTTTGCACGCCCAACTTTTCAGTTTTATTATTACAAAAAAAGTTTAAATCATCCAATAAATTTCGTTCCACTTCACAATTGTGACCCACTTGTTGTTGATTCTTCACCAAAAATTTAAAATGTTATATCTTTTTGTTTGAAGCCTAAAATGTGGCAAAAGATTGAAAAGTTCCAGGGGTCCGAATACTTTCGCAAGGCACTGTATCTACTGTTTAGAGTCTTCCCCTGGGAGAGAGAAAGGGGCTTTGCCGAGCTTGGGATAGACTGAAGATGTACACTAGACAGCTGTTGGATGAAAGCTCATTCTGCTGACCAATGTCTCTTCTGACTCCCCCACATAGATGGAGGCTATGGAGAGGGGAGGGAGAGGAGGACTGTGCTGCAGTGAGAGTGACACAGACTGACACAGTCAGGGGAGAAGCTAAATCAGGTTTGGGTTCACATTACCATTTCATTTTCCGTTCTGATCAATCAGAAGAATAGAAAAAAAAAACAACAGTATTTTAAGCATCTGTTATGCTCATTTTATGCACATTTTGCATCCATTTTAGCAATTTCCATATGAGATCCGTTATTTTATTCAACTAAAATAATGAATTTCAGATGGAAATGGCAAAATATGTATAACTGAACATAATGGGTGCTTAAAATACAGGATCTGTTTTTTTTTTTTTTTTATGTTTTGTGTTCTATTAATGAATCAAAAGAACGGAAAATGAAACCGTGACTAAGGCTACTTTCACACCAGCGTTTTCTTTTTCTGGTATTGAGTTCCGTCATAGGGGCTCAATACTGGAGAAAAACGTTTCCGTTTTGTCCCCAGTCATTGTCAATGGGGACAAAACTGAACTGAAGACAACGGAATGCTCCTGAAAGCATTCCGTTCAGTCTTCAGACCGGAGAGCAAACCGCAACATGCTGCGGTTTGCTCTCCGTACTGTTTATCCGCACCAAGTCGGATCCGGAATGACCTCCAATGGAAGTCAATGGGGACAGATCCGTTTCGTGTGACACACTCAGTAAACGGATCCGTCCTCCGTTGACTTTCAATGGAATTCATGGCGGATCCGTCCACAGGACAACACACATGACAGACACATACACACAGACATACACACAGACATACACATACAAAGACATACTTACATGCTCCCAGCAGCTCCGCACATCACAGGAGGAGGAGGACTGAACACACATAGGAAGATTCTCCCTCTAGCAGAGGGCGCTGTGGAGAATCTTCCTATGTGCGCGCCGTCCTCCTCCTCCGGAGCTGCTGGGAGCATGTAAGTATGTCTGTGTATGTCTGTGTGTATGTCTATGTGACATGTGTGGGGCCACTTTACAAATCACTAATCAGACCACACATGGAGGACTGTGTACAGTTCTGGGCTCCAGTGAACAAGGAAGACATAGCAGAGCTGGAGAGGGTTCAGAGGAGGGCAACTAAAGTAATAACTGGAATGGATGGACTACAGTACCCAGAAAGATTATCAAAATTAGGCTTATTCACTTTAGAAAAAAGACGACTGAGGGGAGATCTAATAACTATCTATAAATATATCAGGGGTCAGTACAGAGATCTCTCCCATCATCTATTTATCCCCAGGACTGTGACTGTGACGAGGGGACATCCTCTGCGTCTGGAGGAAAGAAGGTTTGTACACAAACATAGAAGAGTATTCTTTACAGTAAGAGCAGTGAGACTATGGAACTCTCTGCCTGAGGAGGTGGTGATGGTAAGTTCACTAAAAGAGTTCAAGAGAGGCCTGGATGTATTTCTGGAGGATAATAATATTACAGGTTATAGTTACTAGAGATGGGTCGTTGATCCAGGGAGTTATTCTGATTGCCTGATTGGAATCGATAAGGAATTTTTCCCCTAAAATGAGGAATATTAGGTTCTACCTCATGAGGGGTTTTTGCCTTTCTCTGGATCAACTTTTCCAGGATACCAGGCTGAACTGGATGGACAGATGTCTTTGTCCAGCCTTAAAAACTATGTTACTATGTTACAGAGCAGAGTCTGCTGTCTCTATGTGAATTTTACATACAATTAGTCTCCACCCAACAGGAACAACTAACAATGAGATATGGAGTCTGCAGAGGAAAAACTGCTTAAAATAACAGGTGCATATTATATCATGACCAGATAAGTATATATATACAGTACAGACCAAAAGTTTGGACACACCTTCTCATTCAAAGAGTTTTCTGTATTTTCATGACTATGAAAATTGTACATTCACACTGAAAGCATCAAAACTATGAATTAACACATGTGGAATTATATACTTAACAAAAAAGTGTGAAACAACTGTAAATATTTCTTATATTCTAGGTTTTTCAAAGTAGCCACCTTTTGCTTTGATTACTGCTTTGCACACTCTTGGCATTCTCTTGATGAGCCTTAAGAGGTAGTCACTTGAAATGGTTTTTACTTCACAGGTGTGCCCTGTCAGGTTTAATAAGTGGGATTTCTTGCCTTATAAATGGGGTTGGGACCATGAGTTGTGATGGGCAGAAGTCAGGTGGATACACAGCTGATAGTCCTACTGAAAAGACTGTGAGAATTTGAATTATGGCAAGAAAAAAGCAGCTAAGTAAAGAAAAACGAGTGGCCATCATTACTTTAGGAAATGAAGGTCTGTCAGTCCGAAAAATTGGGAAAACTTTGAAAGTGTCCCCAAGTGCAGTCGCAAAAACCATCAAGCGCTACAAAGAAACTGGCTCACATGAGGACCACCCCAGGAAAGGAAGACCAAGAGTCACCTCTGCTGCGGAGGATAAGTTCATCCGAGTCACCAGCCTCAGAAATTGCAGGATAACAGCAGCTCAGTTTAGAGACCAGGTCAATGCCACACAGAGTTCTAGCAGCAGACACATCTCTACAACAACTGTTAAGAGGAGACTGTGTGCAGCAGGCCTTCATGGTAAAATAGCTGCTAGGAAACCACTGCTAAGGACAGGCAACAAGCAGAAGAGACTTGTTTGGGCTAAAGAACACAAGGAATGGACATTAGACCAGTGGAAATCTGTGCTTTGGTCTGACGAGTCCAAATTTGAGATCTTTGGTTCCAACCACCGTGTCTTTGTGCGACGCAGAAAAGGTGAACGGATGGACTCTACATGCCTGGTTCCCACCCTGAAGCATGGAGGAGGAGGTGTGATGGTGTGGGGGTTGTTTGCTGGTGACACTGTTGGGGATTTATTCAAAATTGAAGGCATACTGAACCAGCATGGCTACCACAGCATCTTGCAGCGGCATGCTATTCCATCCGGTTTGCGTTTAGTTGGACCATCATTTATTTATCAACAGGACAATGACCCCAAACACACCTCCAGGCTGTGTAAGGGCTATTTGACCAAGAAGGAGAGTGATGGGGTGCTACGCCAGATGACCTGGCCTCCACAGTCACCAGACCTGAACCCAATCGAGATAGCTTGGGGTGAGCTGGAATGCAGAGTGAAGGCAAAAGGGCCAATAAGTGCTAAGCATCTCTGGGGACTCCTTCAAGACTGCTGGAATACCATTTCAGGTGACTACCTCTTGAAGCTCATCAAGAGATTGCCAAGAGTGTGCAAAGCAGTAATCAAAGCAAAAGGTGGCTACTTTGAAGAACCTAGAATGTAAGACATATTTTCAGTTGTTTCACACTTTTTTGTTAAGCATATAATTCCACATGTGTTAATTCATAGTTTTGATGCCTTCAGTGTGAATCTACAATTTTCATAGTCATGAAAATACAGAAAACTCTTTGCATGAGAAGGTGTGTCCAAACTTTTGGTCTGTACTGTATATATATATATATATATATACATACACACACATGGTAGGTTATTCTGCAAAGCTGTCTGAAATTAAATTTTATGTATGCTTTAACAAACATGGTAAAAAGAATAAAATTCATCTTTTGCATTATTTTGTAGCAACATAAGCAGTTCATTCAGTTCATCAACTGGACATTGTTTCTCAGTTTCTAACCTTGCTTTGCTGTGTCTTTTGAAAAGCTAACTGTTCGGGGGCTAGGCTTTGCAGGAGAGCTATCTGAGTCATCCGACCAGTCATCATCACTGATATCTTCAACTTCCTTCTGCACCATAGAAATGGCCTGGGTGTTTACATTGGTCCTTGGTTTAGGAGAAGGAAAGGGTGAACGGTTCAAGATTGAAGTGTCCTCTTCTGAGGTGAATGGAGGTGTCCTGGTGGGAAAAAATAAAATACTGTACCTTTAAAATTAGACTCATCATATTTGAGAGTAAAAGCCTTTCAGTTTTGGTTACAGGAACAGTAAACCTAGATGAGAGTCATAAAGCTGAAAAGGTAAACTTTGTTAGCTGAAGAATCGGTGGTGGCACAGTTTATCAAAAGGAGAGGAGATTATTGATCTCTGTGCCCTTCTGTATACTGAGCAGAGGGGAGAGGCTCCTGCTGCAGCCAATTTTACTTCCAACCAGACACAGGACTTTGAAAGTAGAAGAGGGACATGGACACGTAGAGAGTTTGTTTTAGTATTTCCATTAATTCTAGTATCATATAGGACACGATGAAAGGAGAACAGTTCTTCTTTTCTTTTCAAGTATCTTTTTTATTGAGTTTTCATTAGCAAATGAGAAAAGGAGAACAGTTCTTCAACAGTTTTTGTTGATAAGGTATGGTATGAGAGCGTCTCCAGTGTCCAAATCTTGGACACACATTGTACATTTACAGGTAAAGGGGATTCTGCTCACCTTGCCCGTGGGGAGACACTGATCGGCCTGCTTATGTTCTGCCCAGCTGTCCCTTTAGAGAGGGGTGTTGAAGATGCAACCATTCTCACATTGCTAACTTGTTCAGTGGCCCCAGAGGATGTGACGAAACGTGGACTCCTCGGGCTCTGAATTGCTGCTACAAACAGGCAACATAAATTGTCAATGAAATAATGCATTACGGCACATAATACATTTGAACGATTTACAGATGGATGTGGATCAAAGGTTACTAGATTAAAGGGGTTGTCAAGGACTTTACGAAATTGCCTGGGAGAAGAAAATAGTATAAAATAAGGAAACAGCCCACACTCAGTCATTAAATCCCCCACTGTTCCAGCTCCACTGCCCAGTGGTCCCAGCAGTGAGGTTATCATGTCCATCATTCGCCTGACTGCTGCAGCCAATCACTGGACTCAGCAATAGCATGTGGATGTAAAATATGTAACAGCTGAGAACAGTCAGTGAATGATGTATGTGACTTGCTCCAGGACAAGTGGTAGTGCTGGAGTGGAGGGGATTTAACAGGGGCTGTATTATCTCTAGGATATGCCCCCAATGTCTGATAGGTGCGGGTCCCACCTCTGGGAACTGCAGCTATCTTTAAAATGGAGCCTGAAAAGTGAAGGAGGGTGCACCGCGCATGCGCGGCCACCCTCCATTCATTCCTATGGAAGTTCCAAAAAATAGCCGAGCAGTGGCTATTTCGGCAGTAAAGCATACCGCGCATGTGTGGCCATCGCTCCATTCACTTCTATGGGGCTGATGGAAATAGCAGGGCCAGCGCTCAGCTATTTTTGGCAGTTCCATAGAAATGAACGGAGGACGACTGCACATGCCCGGTGTGCCCTCCTTCACTTTGCGGGCTCCTTTCAGGCTTTGCGGCACCTGCACCTATCAGACATTGCCTGAGATGATAAAACCCCTTTAATTTTATACCTTTTCCTTCTCTTTGTCAATTTTCTTAAAATCCCAGAGAACCCTTTTGAATTATTTCTTTTCAATAACTACCACTTTATATACTAAGAAGACTGAGAGCCCTTACTGCATTTTATAGGGCATCTCTCCCTGTAATTGAAAATCAGCAGTACATGCAAGACCTTGAGTTCTATACAAGACTCTGAGTTCTAGAACTATTAGGCACATGCTTCATTAGGCATCATATTCCACACTGCGTACTGGACTACAGCATTAGGAATTTTACTGTACCCCACTGCATGTAATACACTGCCGCTATATAAGCGTTGAGGCAGTAATTATATGCGTTCACAATCTCCATGCCTGCACCTATCTTGTCAATTACATACCACTAGAAGTACTGCAATGGGTAGTCGACTACAAGGTCTGGAAATACAGGCTGCCATAAAACTCCTAGTCATTCTTCAATATGAGTGTGCAGCCACCTACAGCTTCTGGATCAGTATACATACAACTAAGGGCTGTATTACATGTAACGATGCGGCTGACGATTGTTGGGAGGGAAGCGTTCTTTCCCCGCTAGAGGAGGCGACCGCTGCTATTACAGGCAGCGATCTCCTCCTGAGTATGGAGAGGAGTGATCTTTAATGCCATCGTTCGTCCACGTACTGACTCGTTGTTTGCCGGTATTAGACAGCATGATCTGCCGCCAGAAAACGATGATTTTTAAGCTTGGGTGACAGAGCCTCTTTAAAAAACTGGATTGCCCCGTTGAAGTGAATGAGGCTGAGTGCTATACCAAGCACAGACGCTATACAATGTACGGCGCTGTGCTTGATACGCACGGAGCGCTGCTACCTTCTCAAAACTGCTGATCGGTGGGGGGCCCATCTTTTTTATGGGCTTCCTTCATCTTTTTTATGTTTATGAACAAAAAAAACGTGTGTCCAAACTTTTGACTGGTACTGTAAATATGCTCTCCTAATACATCCTTTACAAGATTCCTATAACACACTTGTGAAAATTTATTTGCACAGTTCCTTACTTGAAAGCTGTGAAGTTGTTGACATTAACATGTCTTTTTCTGCATTTTTATTTTGCTTCTTCACTTTTTTGGTAAGAAGTTTTTCCATTCTTGCTCTTTCAGTCTCAATTTCTGGCCATTTCTTCACTTTTTGCTGGTACTGCTTTGTTAACACAGACTTCAGTTCTTTGTAGATAGAGGATGTAATTCCTTTAGAACCCTTTAAATTATCAAAAAAACAACAACATTAAAGAGTTGTGTCACGAAAAACATTGTACAGTTTTCAAACCAGTAACTGGACCTGAATACTTTTGGAATTGCATGTAATTAAAAATTTTGTATAGCCAGTGAGTTATTCAATAAAATGTATTTGTACAGCGCCACCTATTGGTTATTCTTTTCCTTATCTTTTGTCCATCTCACTGAGCTGGTCGAAAGTGCTCAGTTTAAATCTCCAACTGCCACCAGACATATGTTCTGTTAGAATTTGTGGCAGTTACAGCGAGCAAGCTGCTGCAGAAAGGACACACCCCTGAGCTGTAAGGCTGAAGATATTCTAGCAGAGCAACTGAAGGAGTGAATGTGGAGATCTCTGGACCCATGGTACATGGCTGGTTTCAGCTTTGTGAGAAAGGTATTGCCCTGTACTATGTAATGTCTGATTTTCATTTTTTACATAAATCATGGCATAGCCTCTTTAGGTATTAAAGGTCTGATCGCATGCTTCTTAACAATTGTGGTGTACCTATACAGGTCCAAGATGGAAATGTACACCAACAAGGGATAGCAGTTTCTTGGCACAGATTATAATAAATGTGTTGGCCCAACTATGGCCCACAGTTTAGTAAAGTGGCTAATCCCCACAAAAATTGCTAAATTTTGCACAGCCAGTTTTCAAGAGTACAGTATATGAGCGGATAAATGTCACCTTAAAATTTTATATAATCTTACACACCTTTGCAAATATTTTGCTTCAGTTATTTCACAGCTATTTTTCTTCGTTCATTACAAATGACGTTGGTTACTGCAAAGATCTGAGGTTGTGTGTCCTAATAATCACCTAGGCAGGATAAGAATGCAACTGTCTTTATTCTTTCGTCCTCAGTTATACAGCAAATGGAGATAGATGGCCAGGACGAGCTGCACCCCTGGACACTTGTGCGGACACCCTCCGAGACCCAGTCCACGATATCACAAGCTGGAACTTGTAGTTCCACTGCCCCGTACCAGTCCACTGTCTCCCAATGTTTTAGGTTGGCCCACAGCTTTTTTTTTTTTAGATCAGATTATTTTTATATAATTTAAAAGTACAAAACAAGTACAGCCCCCAAAACACCCGACCCTCCCTCCCTTCCCTGTGCATTGCCCTCCATTCCTTCATCCAACTCTCCAATTGGATACTACCAATAATTAATCTCAGCAGCTACTATCTATGATCTATGTTACTATCTATGATCATCTGCAAGTATTTCTATTTCCCTGACATAAACCAGCCATTCTTATAGTGTCTATCACCCATGACCTTGTCAAATCCTGGGATGCTAATCCAGATTTTACAATCCACTTCTCCCATTGTTTCTGAAATTTTTTAAGTGCCGTTCCAACCGAACCAGATCATTTACAGCCCCTTATTTTTATTGCCTTGTTGGTCCATTAGGTAGGAATCCATATTCGCTTCGCTGATCTTTTTGGACCAATTGCTTGGATCCAATTAGAGATAAGCGAATCATCCATAATTCGCTTCGCCGAATATTCGTCAAACTTTTCAAAAGATTCGTGCCTCATATTCTGCGTACAAATCATACATTATTATGTGGTGTTTTGCGAACATTCGCACACTAATAACATACATACAGTTGTTAAAGGTACGCAACTTATGTGAACACGTACGCATGAGCGTACAAATTGCGTACAAAATGACGGGCTTTGCTGGAGCGGAATGGTGGAGCAGGAGTTCTGGAACAGGATTCTCTGAGTCTGACCCCTGGCTACATGATACTGTATCAGCAGATGACAGCAGATCATCCGGCTGTGATTGAGATGAGTGTGCCATCCACTCCACTACCTCATCCACTTTCTCCTCCACTACAATTTTGCACCTTGGTGGGTTAGCCTGGTGGAACATCGGCCAAGTATTGTGAATTCTACTAGTAGAAGCTCCGGCTACAGTTCCATTGGCACTGCTGCCCTGTGCCACCTTCTCCTTTTTTTTTGGAGCTTGAGGTCTGGCTGGAACCCTTTTGCTTTTCCATGCCAGACATTTTTCACTTCACTGTGGCCCTGCAGCTGGTCTTTGTCTCTCTCCCTCTCTCCCTGTCTCTCTCCCTGCCTGATTAATTACTTGCCCTGCACTGGCCCTGCAGTATCCCTGACATGTGTAATATTGATTCCCAGAACAATTACACCCCAATTTTAACAAGACAGGTCTCAGAGTCTCAGAACTTCAGAGACAGTGCTTCTGCTCATCTCAGCAGTCTCAGCACAACTGATGTGTCACTGGCTTACCGAGACTTAGCCAATCAGAGAAAGCCCTTCCCACTAGGTCAGGTGACCGCTTTCTTCCCGGGCTTTATGCCGCACGAATAACGAACAGTAAAAGTTTGCTAATTAACTGAATTCGTACGCATCAGCATATAAAGTAACTTCTATGTAACATTAGCGTACAATTTATTGGACAAGTACGTAGCGAATGCGTAGAAAGTTTTAAGAACATTTTTGAATCTAAGGAAGCGAATCTCAAAAAATCCGGACTCGCTTCGCAGCGGAAAATTTCCAAGATTCATATCGAATTTACGAAGCGACGAATAGATTCGCTCATCTCTAGATCCAATATTTCGCAACCAGCTTCCTTGCACAATATATAGTTTTCGCTATTGCCAATCTACACCCCTCCGTTACTGCTAAGTCCTGAGTGTGGCCCAGAATACCAACTATCGGGTCCCTAGGGACAGTGGTGCTATACACATTATTTATCATGTTGAACACGTCCGACCAATATGCACCTAATTCCCTACAGGCCCACATTACATGAATATGATCCACTTCCATCTCAGAACATCGAGGGCAATTGGCATTTGGACGGATCCCCATCTTATGAAGCATTAGGGGCGTTCTGTACACTCTATGTAGTAGAAATATTGTGATCGATGCGGAGCTTCACTGATGGATAGTAATGGTGTATTTTCAAGAACATCCTGCCACTGGACAGACGTCAGAGGACCCACATCCTTTTCCCATTTTTCTTTTTTGGCCCACAGCTTTAGTATCACCCGCCAGTAACCTCTTTAGTGTTCTGCTGACAAGCAACTTTAATTACCTTTTTCACTCCCATACTTTCAAGCTTTTCCAATAATGTCTGCTTCAAGATAGGACGAAACTGCTTGGCAAAATTGGGGTCCTTTCTCAAAGTCTCAATCTTTTTCATTCTTTGATATAGAGATTCATCTAAAATGTGTATGCAAATAAAACAAAATTAAAATATAACAAAAAAATGGAGACAGGTCAAGGACCCTACCTCACTCCCGAGGTCTATCATATGCTACAAATTGTCATTATTTTCTGGCTGGGTAGGGACCAGCAGCACGGCTCAACGATGTACGTTAGTAGAGGCTAACTAGCAGGCTAATGTGACAGGGATGAGAAAAAGTGGAGGTAGGACAATTAATACTTTGGGAGGGAAATTACTATAAAATCTGACTTTTTTTTTGAACGTATTTTAATTTTTCATTTTAAGATTATCCATCATCTCCAATGTTCTGTTTCAATGTTATGCTACACCGTAACTGGGGCCATAATTATGATTCCCCTCCTCATAATGATAAATTAAAGAAGCACTCCCCAAAAAATATTTATTCTTTGACATGTTAGAAACGTACATAATGTAAACTGTAGTGAATGTCATATTTTTACCAGTGACTGTATTTGTGAATTATAACCTCCCTCCTGACCCTCAGCTGTGTCATGTGACCAACACTCTAATTTCCAACTGAGACAGGACAAGAAGTCAGTTACTTCTCTATTCATTCCTACGAGACTGAGGCACCCATAGGAATACATAGAGAAACTGTCTTCGTCTCCACACATATGATGTTGTGTTATTTGGAAAGTCTCAGTGCTGGTCACATGACACAGCTGAGGATCATAGGAGAGGTTATCCAGTCTCTGGTAAGAAGAATACATTCACTACAGTTTACATCATGTACCTTTCTAACAGGTCAGAAATAGTTTTTTTTTCTTTTTGTGAGAGTGCTTCTTTAAGTGAATAATACAAAACATTTCCTCTTGACAATGAATCAACAACAATACACAACAAGATGGCCCTAATGTGCAGATAATATGAGATAATGATCTGCCGCTATCACTTGTCAAGAAGGTACGAAGTTAATGAGAATTTTTAAAATATAAACACACAGAGGTGCTAGGCCGGAGATACCCCTCCATGACGTCTATATGCCTTGATATGGACTATGGACAAGGCTTGTCCTGATGTGTCCGCCCCTTTAAGTCAAAGGTAGAGAAGGAATTCTGAATGTGAATATGTATGCTCTACTGACCATCATCACTCGACTCTTCATTTGGCTCTTGTTTTGCTCCTCCCACGGGCAAAACGACCTGTGCAACTTGAGGCACTGCATTATAATGGAAACATCATAAATTAAAATTGTCCATGATTTAACTACATATTGCTAGCTATATAAATACATTTAGATGTTTTGTAACTAGAACCTTAAAGGATTTTTCTTGTTTACTATGCTTTATAAAGGGATACTGATTGTAGGTAAAACATTTGATATGTTATAGAGAGAGAGAGAGACATATCAAAAGTTTTGATTGATGAGGGTCTGAGTGCTGAGACCACCACCGACCTCAAGAACGAGAAGAGAGAAGAGCTTGCATATAGCGCTCTTTCTCCATTCTGCAGGAGATAGGCTCAGTAGAAGTCTATGAGTCCTTCTCAATTCTGTCCTCCACAGCAAGGAGAAAGAGAGCATGATATGCGAGCGTTTCTCTCTCCTCGTTGTAGAGTCCAAGTAAAAATAAGTGGATGGAGACAGCACGTCCTTTAGTTGTCAGATTTATTCCAATATATAGCATTTGGAATAAATCTCATAACTAAAGGATGCGCTGTCTCCATCCACTTATGTTTACTTGGATTATCCGTCTTTTTTGGGAAAGTGAACCTCTTTTCCAGGGACGTGCACCCACAAATCTGGCACTAGGAGTGCTGTTCATTCTACAACTACTTAAACTCCTTGTTGTACAGATCATGGGTGTCTCAGAGATCAGACCTCCACTGATCCAAATTTTGATACGTCTCTATGACATATCAGAAGTTTTACCAAAACTCATTGGCCCTTTAACAGATCATGTAGTTGTTTACCTCACTTACATATTCACCACGCTTGGTTGGCCTCTCCTAACCCGTTTTCACGATGTAAAACAATCACTCTGGTTGTTTCCATCCTGTATGTAGCACTTCCTGTTGCTGTATCCAACCAAACCCATGATGCACTTTTCCTTTCTATGCGACAATTCAAGGACCACCCCTAAGAATGCCCAGCTAGTTTATAGCCCCTCCCACTCAGCTAGTTACAAAGACACTCCCCTATCACTGCCCCACCCATGGACATCACAGGAAATAAGAAAGAGCTGCATGGACCTGGTCATGTGACCACAGCCCAGAACATAATATAGAGAAATAAAGGTAAAATAAATAAATTATTATTTTAAAGGATCCTGATGCAAACCAGAAAACCCCTATAAAGGGGTTATCCTGTCTTTCAAAATTGATTGGCCATACTTAGGATAGGCGATCAATATGAGATTGGTTGGGTCCGGTTGATGAGCTGTTTGGAGGGGTTTTGGTGCTCAGGTGAGCATGGAGGCCTCTCCATTGTTTATTTGGCATGGATGCTGTTTCTGCTTAGAACATCATATTTTCAGAAGTGGTTGTTCTGGCTATTGCAGCTTTGTCTCATTCAAGTGAATTATAAAATTAATAAGCACTACATTTTTCGACCTGTACACAAACTTGTGGACCTTTAATGTTGTAAGACATTTGGCTGTGCTCTCAGTGTGGACAGGCCAATTCTGAGATGACGCCTTGTGATCTCTGCTGCTCAGTTTAGTCGCCTTTTCTTTTCAGTAATGTAGGTAGTGCATCTATTTCTTAGTGTGAACACCACTGACTCGTTCCAAATAACATGTCCATTTTTAGAAAAATCCTCACTAAAAATTGAACAAATATGCTGGTGTCAACAACAGTATGTGAGCACCATTTTACTACACTCAACATAAAATGCATTAATATTTTATTTTTGAAAAGACACGGTAATAGCAGGGCTTTTGTGGCACATGTAGTGGATGGGTGATAAATGTCTTTAATATGAAAGGAATGAATGCTACATCTTTATACAGTTGTCAGTTTTAGATTACAGAGAGTACTGATGGACTGAAAATGAATAATCCTTTAGATGTTTAGGAAAACAGTAAAATTCATTTGACTTACCCTCTTTGAATTCCCTGCTTGTGTTCAGTTCTCTTATCTTGGGGAGAAAAAGATGACAGATATTATTTAATTGACTATACTGAGCAGAAGGGGAAATTAAAGTTCAGAAGCTGTCCCCAGTTATATAAAGTCTACTCCATGAAGACTCTCTTAGGTCTCCCATTTATGATTGGGCAGAGTCACTCTGCCTAATCATAGTGAGAACTGTGTGGCTGTACAGGTACAGCTGCATAGTCCTCTCTAGGGATGAAGTAGGAAGATGAACCCTCTATGCTTATCTTCCTGTTACAGTCAGCAGCCAGGGTAACAAGGGGGCCTAGAGAGGTGAGTAATCACTGGCCATCAGTTAAAAGAAAATGGTGTAGATAGCAAATCCACCTGAAGAAAGCTGTAAAGTCATGGCCACTAGGGGTCTCACTTCCACTTAAATTGCAGTCCACTGTCTTATGTCCGGCAAGATCTGCCCCTGGTAACAGACTGAGAAGACATCAGAGAGGAAGCTGGGGTGTGTCAGAGATGTCTGGGGTCCTGAGCCTGACAAAAGAACTGCTTCTACACTCCTTCTAAACATCACAGGAACTTTCTGCCTTTCTGTAAGTGTGATCTCCCTCTCCTTATCTGTGAGCTCCAGAGCTGAAAACAAACAAGAGTGGGAAATAAGGGAAAGGATGTCAAAGCAGTGCAGTACTGGCAGAAGGGATACACCCCTTGATTCTGAGTGAAATGCATCTAGCTGTGCAGCGAAAATGGGAAATAATACGGTTGAAAAAACATTAGGGAAGCCCAAACATAACTGTCCCGTCACAATTATGATTGTACAAAGAAGCACAGCCATTATGAAAACATTTTTTTGAAAACTCAGGTACGTTTTCAATTTAACCATTTGACTGTCAAGACACCAGGGATTCTTACATTAGCCACTTCACTGTCCTAGACTACCAGGGATACAAGATATTAACCCCTACATTAACCCTTTCACTGGTCTAAATTACAACCAGGCATGCGGACATTAACAACCCCACTCACTTAGACCACCAGGGATGTAGACAATAACCTTTACTGTCTTAGACCTGGGTATTGTTTAATTGTATTTGTGAGGATGCCATGTGGTCCTGTATATCTGGCTACTTTATAGACAATTATTAGGGTGCTGTATGTTATTATTTATTTTGATGCAGTTCTTTATTATCTGGCTTAGAGACAACCATGCCCAGATCCAAACTTACTGGAGCCTGCTATCTAACAAGTCATTGAGGGAAAGCTAAATATGATTTTCAGTTGTTGTGGAGCAGAAATACAGCGGACCCGGGTAATTATATATGTCTATGATTTGACATGGAAGCATACAAGTTTTCTTCTTTTCTTTATGAATATGACAAAAACAATGGCATGCTCCATCAGATACTATACTGTATGTACACAGCTATTTTCTCCCAGAAGCTTGTACACTGAACAACCAACAGATACCATATGGCTCTGCCATGTGCATGATGGCTTAGGCTTACCCCATGGACTCTTAATGATTCCCAGACTGAAGGGAATGTCCTGATCTGTAAACTGTCAAACGTGTGGCTGATTGGAGATGTCAAATTTCAGGACATTTCAGACAGTATACCTGACTATGTACAGCCTGATTCAACTATGGGATAGTAGGATATAATGTTATGCTATGGACATAATAACCATTACATCTGTTTGCTGCAAGCACTACTAGAGGTCCATAGGTGGTTATTATGGTGACTACCCAGCCAATAATGAGAATTTATATAACCAATGATAAATCTGAGTGTATTGGAAAGTTTTAATTAGGCAATGCAGCTTATCAGTGTATACATACACCCATCTGCACTACTGACCGTAAGGTTAGTAATACTAAGCATATAGTAGGGTAGTTAGAAAAATATCAAACGTACCTTCTTCTCCTGCGTCTTGATGACTTTTTCCTGACTCTTAATTGTGGACTGCAGTGTTTGTACAGTTGATTCAAACTGCTCATCTCTTGCTTTTTGGTCATTTGACAAGGAAGCTCTCAGTCGTTTATTCTCACTTATGAGCTGAGGAGTTAAAAGAAATAAGAAGTTAAAACATAGAAAAAATAATTGCAACTGAAGTTTCTTTTAGGTTGGTAGCTATTGTTGCTATCAAGCACTTAAAGGGGTTCTCCGAGTTATATATATTGATGACCTATCCTCAGGATAGGTCATCAATATCAGATCTGCAGGGGTCCGACACCCGGCACCCCCACCGATCAGCTGTTTGAAGAGGAGGCGCGTGCCGTATCAGCACTGCCTCCTCTTCATTGTTTACATGCGGGCCGTAACGGGGGTAGTGGTAAGTAGTTGTAATTACACCTCACCGCCCCATTCATTTCTATGGGAAGAATCGCTTCTATAGACTTGTATGGAAGCGATTCTTCTCATAGAAATGAATGGGGTGGTATTATAGCATTAATATGTTCAGTCTTTTATTTTATTTTTTTACTCTGGTGCTGGGGATAGCATATGTAACACCCCATAGTGGTGCTAACACTCCTGCGCCCTGCTACTATCCATGTATGCTAACCTCAATGTCATCTTATGTATTTTTGTTCCAGGTTCTCCACACTGTGCATCGACATGATGTTATGTAACTGTTATACATGTAATGTACCTGGTTCACCAGCAGGTGGCGGCAAACAAGACAGAGCTGTACTCACATAGAATGGAGGTTTCCATTTAGAACCGGTTCTAGTTTACCCCCTGCTAGGGGAAGGTGTGCAGAGGCACGTCTCTGCTGGACGTGCCCATGCCAGCCAGAGCATTTTAAGCTTTGCTGGCCATGGAGGCAGAACCCTGAAGCCACAAAAGCCAGGAGTATAGTTCACTGTCATAACCTAAGTCCGACTACAGAGAGAAGTGCCGCCTCCAGAAGATGCCAAGTTATACAGTTAGCTTGTCAGCACAGCACAGAAAAAGAGATAAAGCAGAGTTGTGTTTGCCTGCCAGTTTAATGCTAAAGCCTGCTGGAACCAAGATAAAGCCTGAAAACTGTTTAGAGACACATTTATTACAAGTAAAGCTGCCTCTGAAGTTCATCTCAAGATCTGGACTCAAGTTAATCTTTCAAATCCATCAATTATTCCTCCTATTTATTGCTTTGGAGCCAAAGCCTGGGGTCCAACCATATCCAGGTAGGAGCACAGTGACACACATAAAGAGACATTTAGGCTGCACTATACCACTTGGCATTTCCTACAACTGGGTCACGCAATTTATTTAGTGGGTCCTGGGGGGAGGCGCCCGTTGCACATATGCTATGTGAACTTGCCTCCAGATTCTAAGTATCATTTTGTAGTCTAGAGTGTTGTGTCCGTGTTAGGAGTACTAGAAGTAATGATATGGACCTGAGCATCATCAAGTCTGGCCGGGATTACATGAAGAGACAGAAGGATTTGAGAAAGCCTACCTCCACAGAAGATCTGTGGTTAGTTCTCCATGATGTTTTGAACACCCTCCCTGGTGAGTTCCTTCAAAAACTATGTGAAAGTACCTAGAAGAACTGATGCTGTTTTGAAGGCAAAGGATCACATTGAATATGGATTTGATTTAGATTTCTCTTTTGTTCATTCACTTTGCATTTTGTTAATTGATGAAATAAACTATTAACATGCTTATTTTTTTAAAGCATTCGAAGTTTGCAGCATTTTTCCACACCTGCCTAAAATTTTGGCACAGTACTGTATGTTTGTTGAGATAATCTGATTGCTGTGCAGTTCAGCCCTATTGTACGTCCTGTGGGTATCTAAGTACCAAGAAACGCTGTTAGGACTTGGGAAGGGCAACTGTCTAGGTCGGATTGGGGTTCACTGGGCCCACCAGAGGAAATTATCTTTCGGGACCAAACCTCTATAATCAATAAAGTCTAATACATTTTGATTCAAAGCAAAATACCCTAGTGACAAATTATTGGCCCCAAAGACATCTCCAAAAGTTTTTTTCTTCTGGACCTTTGGGGCCCACTATAGTATACCAGCCTGGGCCCATCGGAGGATTCTCTGGTACTCTGGTGGGCCAGTCCAACACTGGCGACTTCTACAGGTGAAGTCCTGTGGTCTTGTGAACAACCAACATCATTACATGTGGCAAGCGGCATTTCCTGTATTTCAAGCAGGGATGGACTGGGAACTTAAAGTGGCCCGGTAAAAAAAATAAAAGTGGTCCCAATTTTGACCTGCCCACAAGGCAGGTCAAAATTAACAGAAGGCGGGGCAACATAAGTAGGCGGGGTCAACAATACCATAGTGCAAAATACCACCCCAGCAGAACCAAATAACATAGTGTAGCACAATATATCGCCCCAAAAGCTGGCCCTCTGTGGTAGCCATCAATAGCTACCATCTTCTGTCCCCCTCCTCCAGTTGTCTATGGCTTAGAAGGCGAGATGCAGTTCACAGCAGTTGAATTTAGGAGTGCATGTTCGGCCGCTGGCTGGGTACATGAGTATCTGATTCTCACAGAGTTCATTATGTCCCAGGTCAGTGGCAAGGAGGAGAACTTGGGTGGCCCCCTTGGGCATTGGCCCACCAGGAAGGGTCTATGGTCAATCCGCCCCGGTAGCAAGCTGGGACCAGGAAGTAGAGATCAGATGGGACTACTAAGCTTCAGAATGGCAGCAGCAGGGAATCAATGAAGATGAGTTTGAATTTTTTGTTTTATCCCACTGTGAGCCATATATAAAATATTTAATACAGCTGGACAACCACTTTAATATCAAGTTTAAAGAGGCAGCATAACAGAACCATCACATGGGCTCAATCTTCCTTATTAAAGTGATCCTATAAGCAAAAATTCAGCTTTTCTCTTTAGTGAAAGAAAACACCCTCAAAGGGGCAGACCCCGACTACAGAGGGTCCCTGGGCAAAAATGTGTGTTTGGTGCTACACTATTACTCTAGCACACTGCCTACATACACACATACGCCCCATTTATACAATAGGCACACACAGTATAACTTTGCAGGTGGGTGCCTGGTAAGTCTTTGTCAACACTTCACCAGCCAGGTAGCATAATATACGTAACCGAACAAAAATTCCTATTAAAATAGCTTTTCATAAGTTGCATGTAGCAGCCAAGAAAAACTAATATTAAACCAACACTTCAGGCGAAACCAATTAATTGTGTTATACATAGTGCAGGTTCTGAAGGGCAATGCATGACACAGGGGACACGGGGTTGTTTTTATGAATCTATACGTTATGCACTGCGCCCTCAGTATGGAAGAAGTGTTCATTTATGGCATTGAAACCAACCGTATATTTTGGTGTCAGAAATCAAAGGCTAAAACTCAGATTTTCAGATTTCTGCAGCAGATGTGCAGCAGATACAAAGCAAATTTGCACGCTGATTAGCCCGACTGACATTCAGTGGGACTGATCCTTGGAGTTTCAGTCTGACGTAAGTAGAATTCTTATTTTCTGCTGCTCAGCTGGAAAGCCACATAGAGGAAACCTCAGTACGTGTGTGTGATGTGAAGTCATCTGATGTGGGTTTTGGAGCAGAATCCATGCTGAAATACATGTGGATGGACCCTGTCTTTCTTTCAGATTCATTTTACTCTTCATTCTAAATAAAATATATCTTACAGTACTTACTTCTTCTCTCTCTTCATTGTGATTTGTCTTCATTTCCTTCATCTTCCTCTTCCATTCCGTCCGCTGAAAGAACATTCAATATGTGGTTTTAGAAAAAAGCACATACAATATATACGCATATGAGAAGCAGGTTTAGGTTTAGGGCGCATTCATACGACTGTAGTGTTTCGCAGATACCAGCCCGTGTGCCTTCCGCAATCTGAGGACCGCACGTGGCCGGGACTATAATAGAAAATGCTGATTCTTGTCCGTAATTGCGGATAAGAATAGGACATGCTCTATCTTTTTTTGCGGGGCTGCGGAACAGAACCATGGATGCCAACAGTACATGGTGTGCTGTCCGCATCTTTTGCAGCCCCATTGAAATGAATGGGTCCAAACCCGTTCTGCAAAATTGTGGAACGGACTCATTCATAAGGCCGTCTGAATGAGCCCCTAGGGCTCATGCACATGGCTGTTGCCTGGCCTTGGCCGTATTGAATGGGTCCGGGAGATACGGTGTGGTGCGGAGGCACAAATCAGAAGCCCATGGAAGTCCGTGGTGTTTCTCTCCGTGCCTCCCTAGCACGTTCTATTTTTTTGCGGTGCGGACGGATCACGGACCCATTAAATTTCAATGGGTCTCGATCCGTCCCGGCCACCTTACAGATGTTGCCCGTGCAAACTGCAGTCCCCAATACATGGAACGGCCGCGCAATGGCCGTGCATGAGCCCTTAGTTTTTGAAATGATCTAAAGGAAAGCAAAACAATTCAAGTCACCTGTTTGTCTAATTCTTCTCTCATGTTTAGAAGTTCTTTCTGTATCCTCTTCTTCTCCTGACGTTCCTCATCATCCAGGAGCTCGCCAAGATTGGAGGTCACTGATATTTTACTCTCCATGTCCTGGAATTTCTAAGGATTGTAGGACATTTACAAAAACATGAGACATTAGTTGATTGCTCATGGACATGGTTTCACTGCTTGTCAGATTTTGTGTTCTATTAGAGTTGGTCATACAGTTCAAATGGACAATTCGGGCAGTGTCTGAGTGGCAACACAATTTGTAATGGTTTTGTATTAGCTTATTAGGTGATAACATCTTTGCCAGGATGACACCGTAAGTTGATTAAAGTGTATTTTTGAAACATTCGGACAACGTTGAAAATTCTTTGTGAGTTGTACAACAATCTTATTTTATCTTATAATTTGTATTTTATTATATTTTATATATTTATTATTATCTATTGTAATCAATCTATATCTTTCAGCATAATGTTCCACATATTAGACAAAAATATATTGTGCAGTTCGGTCGATAGAAGATAACAGAATACAGTGGACTTCCACCACCTCTCCCCTCCTCCATCTTCACCCCGACAAAAACACTAAAAGTCCCCCGCAACTGCCTGTGTAATAGTTTTCCTATATGAAATGGTTCTACATAGACTTGGTTTACAAGTCATGGCTGTCACATTTGTGGTGCCCAATGCTTGGAAATACTCAGGTGTTTCCTTCAATATCAAGCGGCCACAGTAGGGTGTGGCCACATGCAGCAGTTGTGATATGTAAACTCAAGCTTAGGCCTCGTTCACACGGTCAGTATTTGGTCAGTATTGCTGCATCAGTATTTGTAAGCCAAAACCAGGAGTGGGTCCAAAACACAGAAAAGGCACAAATATTTCTATTATACTTTTTCTCTGTAGGTTCCACTCCTGGTTTTGGCTTACAAATACTGATGAAAAATACTTACAATTACTGATCGTTTGAAAGAGGCCTTAGGCTGCATTCAGATTGGCAAGTGCGGTCCATGAAATACAGTCTGTGTGATGGCTGCATTTCCCTGACCGACCACAGCTCATGTGAGCCAAACTCACTGCTTCATAGTGATCTGTGATGCTGTGGGCTCCAGCCCTAATGTGGGTGTATTATCCGGTACTCACAGCATCATTGGAGTAGAGGACAACAGACCCCTGGTTGGGCTGGAACTCACAGCATCATTGATCACTATGAGGCAGCGCGGTCAGTGCGGGAAATGAGGACGTCTAAAGGACCACATTTCATGGACCGCACGTAGGAATGTGAATGGGGCTTAGACAACATAGGTTACCACTTCCTCACTTACAGCTGTGTTTTTAAAAGCGATGTCTTCAAACTGAGAAACCAGCTGTTGTCGCAGTCTATCCATCTCATTTTGAAGCTTCGCTCTTTCTTCTTCTTTCCATCTTTCAAAATCTCTTATCAAATGTTCCTCCTTTCGCCGGGCTTCCTCTAGCTCCTAATACATAAAGCAAGCAGATGTGATATCAGAAGAAAATATAACCAAGCGAACAATGCATGACTATATAGACATAACCTGATAGAAAATTGTATCAAATATATTGAAAGGAAAGGGCATCATTATGAAAAAACAATAATGTAGATGAGCATGCTAATTTAGTGTATTTAAAGGGGTTTTCTGGGATTTTAATACTGACCACTAGTGTTGAGTAAATTTCTGTTTAGTTAGGAGTACAAGGTTCGGGTTATCTAACAATTCCGTTATGGATGCTGCTACCACAGACCATAACTTATGGTCCATGCCATGGCAGCGGAATCCATAATGGAATTCTTAGATATATATAACCCAAACCTTGTATGCTGAACTTGAAAACAGAAGTTCGCTCATCCCTACTGATGGCATATCCTCAGGATAGGAGGCCTTTGAAGCACCAGAAATGGCAAAAGGCAGAATGGACCCAGCATGCATGTGGAACCAACACCCCCTGAATTATACGGAGGCCATTATGGCACATAATAGGTAGGAAATAGTGTTAGGTTCCCGTCTTACTGAGATCGCCTTGACGTGTAGCAGACGGGCCCAGATAATTTTGTACAAAATATATTTGCCAAGAATCTCAAATTTACTAAATGAGTGCAGCATTAGCATCAAAATATTTTATATTATTATAGCATTTTTGTACTTTATTTGGTTTGCAGAGTGCTGTTGCATTGTATTTATATCCTCAGGATAGGTCAATATCAGATTGGCGGGGGTCCGGCATCCCAGTTGATCAGCGGTTTGAAGAGAAGGCCACGCTTCATGACGGGTGTTGGACCCCCACCAATCTAATATTGATGACCTATCCTGAGAGTAGGTCATCAATATTAAAACCCTGAAAAACCCCTTTAAGAATGACTGATATGTTTTCAGAGCACTCCTTTAAAGGTGCTTTCTTACCATAAACATCCACAGAACGTGGCACAAATGTCTGTTAGGTTGGAGTGCCATCCATGAGGAGAACAAAGGTCTTATGGCCCAAGGTATTCCAGGTGAGGTAGACGCTCAACTGCTTCTTTAAGACTTTGTTCTCACTACATTTTGTCTTGACTGGTGCACATTGATACAATCTCCTGACATATGCCACTGTATTCCATACTGTGTCACACGTCACCAAAAGGCCTCTATGCTAAAAAAAAGGTATGTATGCTGTACAGTATACCTTTTTTTGTGGTGGTCCTCTTTATAAGAATATGCATATGCTGTATGTGCACCCCAATCGCAGTGCGACCATAGCCTTACTCCCAAAGACTTGAACAGAGAAAGCTGCTGCAGCAAAAATGTTCCCCATACAACTATTTTTATCTGATTCATCTAATCAAATACATAAAATAACACAGGGTCTTATTTAGTAGCAATTCATAATGGCTGCTCTACCTGCATCCTACGCTGATGCTCCATCTCCCTTTCTGTCTCCAGTTGAGACTGAGTCTTCACCAAGGTGTTCTTCAGCTCCTGGATGCCTTCTTGTATATCATCTACCTGCCTCTTCTTTTGTTTCTCTGCAACACACAGTTCGACAAAGATTTTACAAATGTAACAAAAGTTGTACTAATAATTTTGTTTTCAGCAGCATTGTAAAAACTGTGGAAGACCACTGTGAACAGCAATAAAAACTTGGGGCATGAGCGGACTGGCCATTGATCCTACAGGGAAATTTCCCAATGGGCCGATGCCCAGAGGGCCACCCAAGACCTCCTCTTGGCCACTGGCCGGGTACATAAAGATCTGATGCTCTCGGCATTAAAGGGGTTGTCCAAGTTATGGAAAAAAAAATATAGCACTGTAAATCTGATGGGTAGCAATATATAACTAAGTTCAGCAAGTTTTAGGCAAAAAAAATCTATATTTCCTCATTTCCCTGGTTCTCTTCTGGTCTTTGTTTACATGCAGTAATAACAATCTCTGCCCCTCCCCCCTTCTCTGCAAAGGCAGTGAATATAAGTGCTGTGAGTACATGTCTGCCTGCTGGGATACTCAGCAGCATGTTGTATGTGTAGGACTACAAGTCCCAGCTGTACAATGACACTGCTGATGCACACAGGAAATTCTCCCTACCTGTTCTTGTACAATTCCTCTATAGCTCCTTGCCCAGCATTTGTCTCCTCTCACTGCTGCAGCTACTATTTGTTGTAAAGCCTTGAGCCCTCAGTGTGTTCTGGCTGAAGGGGTTAATGTTTTATCTGAAGGAATCCAGGGAGAGAGCAGATAGCAGCCCGGCAAAGAAAGGGGGCGTGGCCAGTGACGTCTCGTGTACAGGCTGTTATCTGAACTCTGAGGCTTGTACACGAAACATCACAGACCAGGGAGATAAGGTGACATCACAGGTCATGTGACCCTCAGTCAACTCTGAGAAACCAGCAGCTTTAGAAACACAAAGTATATGGGAAAGTTGTTATACCTGACAAGTTAGAAACATATAAAGAACAAAAAAATAACTCGGACAACCCCTTTAATGTAGAAGCATCAGGCACTTAGGCACCTGGCCAGCGGCCACAGGTGTCCTCCTGAATTAATCTGTGGCGCAGGCAGCAGTATTTTGTGCTGCACTGTGGTATTTGGTTCTGCTGGGGCGGTATTTTGTTCTGCACTGTGGTATTTGGTTCTGCTGAGGCGGTATTTTGTTCTGCACTGTGGTATTTGGTTCTGCTGAGGTGGTATTTTGTTCTGCACTGTGGTATTTGGTTCTGCTGAGGTGGTATTTTGTTCTGCACTGTGGTATTTGGTTCTGCTGAGGCGGTATTTTGTTCTGCACTGTAGTATTAGGTTCTGTTGAGGCGGTATTTTGTTCTCAGCCTGCCCCTGACCTAATGGATCATCCAAGGTACCAAGAACTTTCTAAAACATACAGTAGCTGTTATTTTTCACCAAGCATAAAGCTAATACATGCATCTCTTCTATAATAACTGATTATTTAATTTTTTTGTCAGAAGGTTTTTAAAATTGCCTAGATTTTACTGGAAAATATTATTTATTGGAATATGTTTTCCCTATATATAGATCATCATTGCTAAACATTTTGATTGGTGTCATGTTTGATTGTGTTCCTCTTTCTATAGAGCATGCTTGTCTCGTTGAAATAAGTTACACTGTATGTAAGGATCCTCAAGGGCGGATCCAAGAAACTCTTATTGAAAACTCGAGGGGAAATTTGCCTTTACAGTTATAATCCTATTTCATTTACCTATTAAAGTGTAGCTATCAATCCAGTTTATTTTGAATTTAATGTGGGTAGGGACAGGAATGTTAAACATTTTTGTAACTATTTATTAGGGAAAGATGTTTATTTGTACGAGAAAACAGGGTGTACAGTCTTCTTAATAAAGCTGAGCATTGCTAAGCAGTGTCTGTCTTCAGTCTCTAGTTCTACTAGGCGCTGAAGACACCTGTTGTAACATACAGAGGCTTCCTGCCTGCCTCTTGTCACTACCCCAGTCCATGGTTATGGACATGTGTCCTACCTATAACTACTTATCACCATGCCTAACTGACTTGTTACACACAGATGTCTTCAGCGCTCAGTAGAAAGCTGAAGACAGACTATCCTAATAATGTTAGAGCTGTTTTCTATCTCAAAGAAATATATTTCCCTAATAACTTATATTATAAAAATGTTTAACATGCCTGTCCTTATACTATATTAAAATAAAATGAAATGATAGTTACACTTTGAATATTCTGAACAAATAAGAGATCTGTTGATTTAAAGGGCATATCTTTGATGCATTTGTATTTGAAGTATTACTGATACAATATCTGTTGTGAATGACAGAATTCAGTATCATTGTACTGGTCCCTCTGGTACATATAACATACAGCCCAACTAGAGGCGGATTGGCCATAGATCTTACAGGGAAATTTCCTGGTGGGCCGAAGCCAGGGGGCCACCCAAGCCCCCATCTCTGCTGCTGGCTGGGTACATAATAAGCTATGTGTGGTAATTAACTCTGTGAGAATCAAGTACTCATGTATCCGGCCAGTGATATGCCCTCCTAAGCATGCTGCTCCATATCTTAATCAGAGACAACTGGAAGAGAGGGAGAGAAAATGGCCTTTTGGGGCAATATATTGTGCCGCACTGTGGTATTTTGCACTATGGTACTGCTGCCCCCTCTACTTCTGTTGCCCCGCCTCCTGTCAATTTAGACCCTCCTACAATATGGGGGCCACTTTTAGTTTTTTTTTTCCAGTGCTAATTTAGGCTCCCAATCCGTCCGTGGCCCAACATATATATATATATGTTACATAATTACTGAATTTACCAAGCTCTGCGGTCTCCGGGTGTCTGCGTTTGTGATGCTCCTGGAGATGGTAGTAGGTCATAAATGCTTTATCACAAAGCTGGCACTATGGGTGGAGGGGTAGAACACAAAATCATTAGAAAAAACACTCAGCGCTGCCCCATGTTATATACACTCACATTAATTAAACGTCTATAGTTTATCATCCTTACCTTATGATAATTGTTGGCGTCAGCCTTGAACATGGTTTGTTGGGCTTCAAACAGCTTCTTCCTTATCTTATTCTCCTCCTTCACCTTCCTTAACTCCTCACCTTGCTTGATCATGTCATCCTTAGTTTTCTGATGTTCACCAATAGCTTTTTGGACCTGATCTTCTAACTGGGCCACATTGCCGCAGAGGAATTCTTGGCACTGAAGAAGGTATTCAATTGTCAGCTGCGCCAGCTTAAGGACCTTGAGTAACACAGGGTCCACAGGCTGCTGGCAATATGGACATTTTTCATTATCCAGATTACAAAAAGTCACGGTGCTGATGGTCTCTTGCAGCGTAGCGATGTCTAATTCATAGGCCACTCTGTCCACATCAATGGCACTGAAACGCCTCCAGTCAATAAGGTCCTTACGTGGACGAAACCTAAAGCTTTGAAGGACACTGCCATTCTGTGAGAGTGCTAGAAGAGGGGCAGAAGGGTATTGATGGGGTGTGGGAACATATCCTGGCATCTTTAGTGAACGTTGGCTGGATGTAAGAGACGACAGAGGATAGTATATGGGTCCGAAGAAAGACTATAAATGAAATGTGAATGAAAAATTTAGAGCAATGATCCAAAAGGACAATAACATTGATCTCTATGATCTCTATATAGACATTTATAATTACTTTTTCTACATATAAATACATCATACTCATAGTGACTGTTATCCACATAGATGGAAGGACAAAATTATTTTTCCATCACATTATACACCAAACGTATCCAGGGTTTATGGCCACCGCTGCAGAGCAGATATGAGGTGCTCAGGGTGTGACCTGGTGTGGATGTGTGCCTATGCATGCTCCCATGGTCCCAGCTACCAGAGAGACCAGCGCCTTTCCCTATAGTGTGCAAGCACGACCACTGCTGCTGAATTACTGGGTGGTCGTAACCATGGAAATGAGCAGTGTATAATAATGTGATGAAAAAATGAATCAAGCCAGCAAGGGAGTCAATATGGACAGTCACAATAGTGACTTGTCTACATGATAAATGCCATTTGTTGAGGTAAGACAAGGCCTTTAAAAGAGACCCTAAATATTAGATCAGTCTGAGGGTCCGGTTCTTGCCACCAGTGCTGATCAGCTTCTTGAAGGGGCTCCAGTGATCTCACAGCTTTGCATACCACAGCTCTGTACTTGCAAAGGTATTACATACCTGCATCAGACTGTAACACAAAGCACAATCACTATTATAAGCAAGAAACTGTGTCTGGTATACAATGAAGAGGATGTGGAACTTGAAAAAAGTGTGGTGGAAGGGCACTCCAAATATCCAGAAACTATCCTGAATTAATCATATGATACATTTATTAAAAAAACATAAAATACAAATAATATAAGATTATATAAAATCAACTCTAAACATATGTTGATATACCCCAATTCGGTCCTAAACACTATATAATATTGAGAGTAGTATCAAATCTGCAATACACAGTTTGCTTATGGTTGTCAATATTTCATATCCTAGGAATAAAATATAAAATGTAAAATTTCAATAATCCACTGGTAATTGCAGAGTTGGAGCGGAGCGTGCTGATGATATATACAGAGTGCGAGCGGGAACGTGCTGTCTATATGCACTTATGCTGATTATTGCAGAGTTTGTGCAGAGCGTGCTGATTTAAATTATGCCAAAGTACAAGCTGAGCTTGCTACTTAATATACATACAGTTTGTTGTATTCGCTTGTGCCCAGTACCTCAGACCAGATGAAAACACAGCGTACTGTTGGAGGGGCCGCTCGTAGGTATCGTTGCTCGGTCCGTCCGTGGCGTCCCACGTGACCGCAACACGTGCTTCCTCCTCCTCTGACGTATTTCGTCACGTGATGTGTCTGCTGAAGGTCCTGGAAGGACAATAGTTGCTGCAGATTTTTCTACTCGTTGAGATATAAATTCGGATCCTTATAGGAATAGATAGACATCTGGATTTTATGTCGATATATCTCTCTTGTGTCTCTTTCAATCCCAAACGCGTTTCGGAGCTAACTCTGGCTCCTTCCTCAGTGGCTGAAGAGAACACATTTTATGCTGCTTTATATAATGATTTAGGTGTCAGTGGATTGGTTGATCAATCTATCAGATTTATCCAAACTATGTACTGGATTTTTGTTGAACTGATCACCTTTTGGAATAAAGTCAGCTTTTACATAATAACTCAGAATAAAATAAAAAATAAACTTCAATATAAAGAGGGCAGCAGTGTATAATAATATTTACATAACAGAAAATAACTGAAAATCACAAAAAATAATGAATAATAAAAATAGCAAAAATATTAGTTATAATTCAGTTTAGTACGTTATAGATGCGTTTTTTAAATATTTTATTGTATTCTTTTGGTTTATACATCAACTGGATTAGATTATTCATATATTTAATTATTTGCTATGATGTTCATATACCAAGTCATTTATTACGAAATGAAGAACAAAAGCCATGCCTGCCCACCTAGTAGGGAGGATCGCTGCGCTGGAAAAACAGCCAAGCAACGATCCTCCATTCATGGAGGGCAGACATCCAATCAAAGAAAGCCAAAGATCTCCATTTCTGCATTAAGGCCTCTTGGATGTATAGTGTCAAATTCAAATATCTTTCTAGATTCTGCTCTAGACATTCTTGACACAAAATTACCACCTCTCCATGATTGTTTAACTTTTTCTATTGCTGCAAAAAACATTATTTCACCAGGATTCTGATTGTGAAATTGTTTGAAGTGTTTAGAAACTGTATGTAACAAATAGCCTTTTTTTATATTATTTATGTGTTCCGATATTCTTGTTTTCAACAATCTTTTTGTTCTACCGATATATTGTTTTCGACATGTACACTGTAGCATATAGATTACTCCCTTTGAATTACACGTCAGTGTTTCTTTTATTTGATATTCATATAAATTGCTGGTAGATTTTATTTTCTCAATTTTTCTAATGAAATTTGTTGTTTTACAGTTCGTACAATGTCCACATCTCAGAAAGCCTGGTGATAATAACCAGTTTCTTGTCATATTCATGTCATTTTTGTGGATCATTTTTAATGTAGGGGCAATTTGAGATCCTAAATTTGGAGCTCTAGTATATGTTATAGGTGCTTTCTCAGGGTAGCATATTTCCAATAATTTTGTCTCCTAACAAATGGTGCCAATGTCTTTGTATCATAAGCTCTACCGATTTATGTCTTGATTGAAATGGTAATATCATTCTAAAACTATTATCTTTTTCTTGTATATTATTCATTTTTTTCGGTCTTTCTTGGAAAAAGGACTCTCTTTCCATTAATCTCACTTTATTTAGAGCTATGTCTATTAGTTCAGTTGGATATTGTTTGAGTTCAAATTGTTGCTTTAAGTTAATGGCTTCTTCTTCAAACTTTGAGTTATGTGTACAATTTCTTTTTAATCTACGGAATTGATTTAGTGGTACATTATTAAGCCATCTGGGCAAATGGCCACTAGAAAAAAGGATATAGCTATTTTTAGCAACTTTTTTTTTGAAAGGTACTGCAATTATTTTGTTATCTACAATATTAATCTTTAAGTCTAGAAATTCTACCTCTAATTTACTTACATGAGATGTAAATTGTAGGTTATACTCATTAATATTAATCATTTTGAGAAAATCATCTAAGTGATCTAGTGAGTCTTGCCATATAAATAAAATATCGTCGATATAACGACGCCAGAGCACCAGACTTGCCCCCAGTCTATGGGATATATGATCTAATTCCCATTGCGCCCAAAAAAAGGTTTGCGTAGCTAGGGGCAAATCTGGTGCCCATAGCGGTCCCCTTACATTGTAAATAAAAAGTATTATCATAGTTAAAATAATTGTGGTGAAGAATAAATGATACGCTATCTTTCAAAAATTGGATTTGTTCTGCACACAACTGACTTAAAATAGTTAATTGGTTTTGCATTGCTTCTAATCCTTGTTGGTGATCGATAACTGTATAAAGAGAATTGACATCAATCGTACCTAGTATACCAATTTTCCTGAAATTAATCTGTTCTAAAATCTTTATTATTTCAGTAGTATCCTTTATGTATGAAGGTGTAATTTTAACTATGGGTTGGAGTATTTGATCGACGTATTTAGATAGATTGGATGTTAATGCAGCCATTCCCGATATTATCGTCTCCCTGGTGGTCTTTTCGATGTTTTTATGTATTTTAGGAATACAATAGAAGCCTGGTACTCTTTGTTCCGTTTTTACTATATAGTTGTACTCACTGTTGGTTAAAATATTTTTGTCCAAACCCAATTTACATAAATTTTTCAATTCAATTTGGAATTGTAAAGTGGGATCCTGTTTTAGTGATCTATATGTATTGAGATCTGATAATTGTCTATAGCATTCTTGATTATAGTCCTCATAATTTTGGAGAACTATGGCGCCCCCTTTGTCGGCTGGTCTAATGACTAAATTATTGTTAGTTTGTAATTGTTTGATTGCTTCTTTTTCTTTCCTATTTAGATTGCTCCTTTTTTATATTATTTTTTAATTTTCTTAAATCTCGTTCTACACAATTTTTAAATGTAGCTATATTGTCACTGATTTCTTGTCGTGGATATTTAACTGACTTTGGCTTTAAATTGGTATGTACAAATGAAGAACCTAATGGGGTTGTCCCCACAGTTTCATATTCAATTGGATTTTTTATAAAATACTTTTTTAGACAAATCTTCCTCACAAATTTTTCAAGTCCTATATATGTTGAAAATTTATCTAGTTTAGCGGTTGGTGCGAATTTTAAACCCTTATTTAGAAGGGAAATTTGTGCTGGAGTGAGTGTAATATCACTTAAATTTACTATTGCGCTTGTGTCACCCTCTAATAGTGCGTTTTGTATTTTCTCTGAGGATTGTTTCTTTCCTCGTCCCCTCCGTATTTTCTTACGTTTCTTCTCTGTGTATTGTGAGAATTCATCTGCGGATATTGATGTTCCCAATGTTCTTGGTTTTCCCATTGTGGATTGTGATGTCTGTACCTTAAATTGTAATCGTGTGTTTTGTATACATTCCTCCTGTGATTCCTTTCTGGTGATTGTGTGCGGGGGGAGATGGTTGTCTTACCTTGTGGTGAGGGGGTGTATGGTCTAAAAAATGAGGTGAATTTAGTGCTTCATACCTATTAGAAATGGCAATATTATATTTTCTTTGGGGAGTATTTCTGCCATTATTCTTGGTTATCAAATCATCTTGTAATGTCTCAACCATTGAGTCATCTTGTTGTGTAATGTCTTGATATGAATTGTTTTTGTGTTTATACAATAACTTATTTTTCTGTGTTTTTTGTCGTTCTTCCACATTTGTACCTTTTAATTTTTTTGTTTTTTTATTAATAATCTCTCCTTCTAATGTGTCTAGCCCTTTGCATATCCTATTTTGCCATAAAGTGAAAGTTTCATCCCTTGGCAAAGCATCTATCTTTATTTTTATTGTTACTATTTCTTTGTTTATAGTTTCCAACATTTGTGAGCGTCTTTTTATTATCATTTGTATCAAGAGCCTAGATTGTGCTTTGAGAAAACTGTTCCACTCTGTATTGAAGTCTTCATTATATAAATCTTGGGCAAACTCTTTATTTAAGAGTAAACCCTTCGGTATTATATCCTTATTTAAATATTGGGAAAGTGATTTTATTTCCCATTTATTTCTAAGCTGTTTGTGGAGCAGTTTTTCCAAATCTCTAAATAACTCAGTTGTTGATTTATTTTGTATATTTAAATCACCCTCATTAGAGAAATCAAACATTTCAATTTTTCTACATTTTTCTTCCATATAGTTCCAGATATCCATAGTAAGTACCTGGAGAGCTCAACTGTGTGGATGTATGAATATAATGCTAAAGAAAGTCGAGTCAGTGGCTCATCCAGGTGTCTACTGTGGAATAAGGTGCTCTCTTCCCAAGTACATCCAACCTTGAGACTAATAACAAGAAAAAAGTGTGGTGGAAGGGCACTCCAAATATCCAGAAACTATCCTGAATTAATCATATGATACATTTATTAAAAAAACATAAAATACAAATAATATAAGATTATATAAAATCAACTCTAAACATATGTTGATATACCCCAATTCGGTCCTAAACACTATATAATATTGAGAGTAGTATCAAATCTGCAATACACAGTTTGCTTATGGTTGTCAATATTTCATATCCTAGGAATAAAATATAAAATGTAAAATTTCAATAATCCACTGGTAATTGCAGAGTTGGAGCGGAGCGTGCTGATGATATATACAGAGTGCGAGCGGAACGTGCTGTCTATATGCACTTATGCTGATTATTGCAGAGTTTGTGGCAGAGCGTGCTGATTTAAATTATGCCAAAGTACAAGCTGAGCTTGCTACTTAATATACATACAGTTTTTGTATTCGCTTGTGCCCAGTACCTCAGACCAGATGAAAACACAGCGTACTGTTGGAGGGGCCGCTCGTAGGTATCGTTGCTCGGTCCGTCCGTGGCGTCCCACGTGACCGCAACACGTGCTTCCTCCTCCTCTGACGTATTTCGTCACGTGATGTGTCTGCTGAAGGTCCTGGAAGGACAATAGTTGCTGCAGATTTTTCTACTCGTTGAGATATAAATTCGGATCCTTATAGGAATAGATAGACATCTGGATTTTATGTCGATATATCTCTCTTGTGTCTCTTTCAATCCCAAACGCGTTTCGGAGCTAACTCTGGCTCCTTCCTCAGTGGCTGAAGAGAACACATTTTATGCTGCTTTATATAATGATTTAGGTGTCAGTGGATTGGTTGATCAATCTAATCAGATTTATCCAAACTATGTACTGGATTTTGTTGAACTGATCACCTTTGGAATAAAGTCAGCTTTTACATAATAACTCAGAATAAAATAAAATAAACTTCAAATATAAGAGGGCAGCAGTGTAATAATAATATTACCATAACAGAAAATAACTGAAATCACAAAAATAATGAATAATAAAAATAGCAAAAAATATTAGTTATAATTCAGTTTAGTACGTTATAGATGCGTTTTTTAAATATTTTATTGTATTCTTTTGGTTTATACATCAACTGGATTAGATTATTCATATATTTAATTATTTGCTATGATGTCAATATACCAAGTCATTTATTACGAAATGAAGAACAAAAGCCATGCCTGCCCACCTAGTAGGGAGGATCGCTGCGCTGGAAAAACAGCCAAGGCAACGATCCTCCATTCATGGAGGGGCAGACATCCAATCAAAGAAAGCCAAAGATCTCCATTCTGCATTAAGGCCTCTTGGATGTATAGTGTCAATTCAAATATCTTTCTAGATTCTGCCTCTAGACATTCTTGACACAAAATTACCACCTCTCCATGATTGTTTAACTTTTCTATTGCTGCAAAAAACATTATTCACCAGGATTCTGCATTGTGAAATTGTTGAAGGTTAGAAACTGTATTAACAAATAGCCTTTTTATATTATATTTATGTGTCCGATATCTGTTTTCAACAATCTTTTTGTTCTACCGATATATTGTTTTCGACATGTACACTGTAGCATATAGATTACTCCCTTTGAATTACACGTCAGTGTTTCTTTTATTTGATATTCATATAAATTGCTGGTAGATTTTATTTTCTCAATTTTTCTAATGAAATTTGTTGTTTTACAGTTCGTACAATGTCCACATCTCAGAAAGCCTGGTGATAATAACCAGTTTCTTGTCATATTCATGTCATTTTTGTGGATCATTTTTAATGTAGGGGCAATTTGAGATCCTAAATTTGGAGCTCTAGTATATTTATAGGTGCTTTCTCAGGTAGCATATTTCCAATAATTTTGTCTCCCTAACAAATGGTGCCAATGTCTTTGTATCATAAGCTCTACCGATTCAGCAGACACATCACGTGACGAAATACGTCAGAGGAGGAGGAAGCACGTGTTGCGGTCACGTGGGACGCCACGGACGGACCGAGCAACGATACCTACGAGCGGCCCCTCCAACAGTACGCTGTGTTTTCATCTGGTCTGAGGATACTGGGCACAAGCGAATACAACAAACTGTATGTATATTTAGCTAGCAAGCTACAGCTTGATAATCTGGCATAATTTAAATCAGCTACGCCTCTGCACAAACTTCGGGCAAGATATCAGCATAAGTGATTATAGACAGCACGCTTACCAGCTCGCACTCGTATTATATCATTCAGCTACGCTCCGCTCCAAACTCTGCAATTACCTAGGTGGATTAATTGATATTTACAATTTTATATTTGTAGTTCCTAGGATATTGAAATATTGGACAACACATAAGAAGACTGTGTATGTGCAGATTTGTATACTTACTCTCAAATATTATATAGGTTTTAGGACCGATCTGGGGTATTATCAACATATGTTAGAGTTTGATTTATATGATAATCCTTTAATTATTATTTGTATTTTTATGTTTTTTAATAAATGTATCATAGTGATTAATCAAACTGAGGAGTCCACCACCCAACCAGTCTCAGGTTGGATGTACTTGGAAAGAGCACCTTATCCACAGTAGACACCTGGATGAGCCACGACTCGACTTTCTTAGCATATATTCATACATCCACACAGTTGAGCTCTCCAGGTACTTACTATGGATATCTGGAACTATATGGAAGAAAATGTAGAAAAAATTGAAAGTTGATTTCTCTAATGAGGTGATTTAAATATACAAAATAACAAACAGAGTTATTTAGAGATTTGGAAAAACTGCTCCACAAACTTAGAAATAAATGGAAAAAATCACTTTCCCAATTTAAATAAGGATATAATACCGAAGGTTTACTTAAAAAGAGTTGCAAAGAATTATATAATGAAGACTCTCAATACAGTGGAACAGTTTTCTCAAAGCACAACTAGCTCTATACAAAATAATAAAAAACGCTCACAAATGTCTAAACAAAAAAAAACAAAAAAATAAATAGTGCTTGCCAAGGGATAACTTTCACTTTATGGCAAAATAGGATATGCAAAAGGGGCTAGACACATTAGAAGGGCAAGAATATAATAAAAAAACAAAAAATAAAAGGTACAAATGTGGGCAAAGACGACAAAAACACAGAAAAATAAGTTATTGTATAAACACAAAAACAATTCATATCAAGACATTACACAACAAGATGACTCAATGTTGAGACATATACAAGATGATTTGATAACCAAGAAGTAATGGCAGAAATACTCCCCAAAGAAAATATATAATATTGCCATTTCTAATAGGTATGAAGCACTAAATTCACCTCATTTTTTAGGACATACACCCCCTCACCACAAGGAAGACAACCATCTCCCGCACACAATCACCAGAAAGGAATCACAGGAGAATGTATACAAAACACACGAATACAATTTAAGTACAGACATCACAATCCACAATGGAAAACCAAGAACATTGGGAACATCAATAATCCGCAGATGAATTCTCCACAATACACAGGAGAAGAAACGTAAGAAAATACGGAGGGGACGAGGAAAGAAACAATCCTCAGAAGAAAATACAAAACGCACTATTAGAGGGTGACACAAGCGCAATAGTAAATTTAAAGTGATATTACACTCACTCCAGCACAAATTTCCCATTCTAAATAAGGGTTTAAAATTCGCACCAACCGCTAAACTAGATAAATTTTCAACATATATAGGACTTGAAAAATTTGTGAGGAAGATTTGTCTAAAAAAAGTATTTTATAAAAAAATCCAATTTGAATATGAAACTGTGGGACAACCCCATTAGGTTCTTCATTTGTAATACCAATTTAAACCAAAGTCAGTTAAATACCACGACAAGAAATCAGTGACAATATAGCTACATTTAAAAATTGTGTAGAACGAGATTAAGAAAATTAAAAAAATAAAAAAGACAATCTAAATAGGAAAGAAAAAGAAGAACAACAATTCAAACTAACAATATTATCATTAGACCAGCCGACAAAAGGCCCATAGTTCTCCAAAATTATGAGGCTATTAATCAAGAATGCTATAGACAATTATCAATCTCAATACATATAGATCAC
>ONZH01021516.1:0-63533 GCA_900303285.1 Rhinella marina
CACTCAATTTTTCACTGCACTGTGTAATATATAACTGAAAGAAAAAACTTATATTTTCTACACTCTGGCTAGTGTGCAGCACACGACAAAATTTTTCACTGCACTGTAGTATATATGACTGAGAGGAAAACGTATATTCTCTACACTCCGGCTAGTGTGCAGCACACGATAGAATTTTGCACTGCACTGTATAATATATAACTGAGAGGAAAAACTTACAGTATATTTTCTACACTCCGGCTAGTATGCAGCAAACATCATCATTTTACACTGCACTGTAGTATATATGACTGAGAGGAAAAACGTATATTTTCTACACTACGGCTAGTGTGCAGCACACAACAGAATTTTTCACTGCACTGTATAATATATAACTGAGAGGAAAAACGTATATTTTCTACACTCCGGCTAGTGTGCAGCACACCACAGAATTTTGCACTGCACTGTAGTATATATGACTGAGAGGAAAAACGTATATTTTCTACACTCCGGCTAGTGTGCAGCACACAACAGAATTTTTCACTGCACTGTCTAAGATATAACTGAGAGGAAAAAATTATATTTTCTATTTTCTACACTCCGGCTAGTGTGCAGCACACGACACAATTTCACACTGCACTGTAGTATATATGACTGAGAGGAAAAACTTAGTCTTTAGACGGTGGCTATTGCACCGCAAACCACTCAATTTTTCACTGCACTGTATAATATATAACTGAAAGGAAAAACGTATATTTTCTACACTCCGGCTAGTGTGCAGCACACGACAGAATTTTTCACTGCACTGTCTAAGATATAACTGAGAGGAAAAAATTTTATTTTCTATTTTCTACACTCCGGCTAGTGTGCAGCACACGACAGAATTTTTCACTGCACTGTCTAAGATATAAAAGAGAGGAAAAAATTATATTTTCTATTTTCTACACTCCGGCTAGTGTGCAGCACACAACACAATTTCGCACTGCACTGTACTATATATGACTGAGAGGAAAAACTTAGTCTTTAGACGGCGGCTATCGCACCGCAAACCACTCAATTTTTCACTGCACTGTATAATATATAACTGAGAGGAAAAAATTATATTTTCTATTTTCTACACTCTGGCTAGTGTGCAGCACAAGACAGAATTTTTTACTGCACTGTATAATATATAACTGAGAGGAAAAAATTATATTTTCTATTTTCTACACTCCGGCTAGTGTGCAGCACACGACAGAATTTTTCACTGCACTCTATAATATATTACTGAGAGGAAAAAATTATATTTACTATTTTCTACACCCCGGCTAGTGTGCAGCACACGACACAATTTCACACTGCACTGTATTATATATGACTGAGAGGAAAAACGTAGTCTTTAGACGACGGCTATTGCACCGCAAACCACTCAATTTTTCACTGCACTGTAGGATATATAAAAAAACGTATTCCCTAGACTCACGCTACTGTACAGCACACTACATAATTGTTCACTGGACTGTAGTGTATAGAAATGACAGAAAAACGTATTCCCTAGAATGACGCTACTGTACAGCACACTATATAATTGTTCACTGGACTGTAGTGTATAGAAATGACAGAAAAACGTATTCCCTAGACTGACGCTACTGTACAGTACACTACCTAATTGTTCACTGGACTGTAGTGTATTGAAATGACAGAAAAACGTATTCCCTAGACTGCACTACAGATCTCAGCAAGCCAAGGTACAGCAGCAGCAGCAAAAATGAGTACTTTGGGCAATTTATTTTGGGTCTGTGTGGACCACGTGCTGTCCCTTCTGCCACCAGTCACTATGTACAATGTGCAGCCAAGATGGCGGTAGCTGCACTACAAGTCCCAGCCAGCAGCCTGGAGGAGACCAAAAAAAAGGTGCTTGTAGCCCTTAGAAGGGCTGTTGGGCTCTTTGTGGGTGATTCCTGCCTAACCAACATCTAAATTCAGGCCCTAACACTCTCCCTGACAGACAGCAGCTCTATCCCTAATCTCATGCAGACGGCGTATGACGCGAGCAGCGCGGGACCAGATTCTTATATTCCCAGGTCATCTGATCTGGCCAGCCAATCCCTGCTATCGACTTGTAGGGGCCCCACGTGATGCTAGGAGGTACCAAAGACTCTCCTGCATGTTGATTGGCTTAAAAAAGGCGGCTAACATGCAGGAAGAGGAAGTTGCCATTTCCTCGAGGATCACGATATGCTCGTCCGAGTAGCGAGCATATGCGAATACCCTAATGCTCGAACGAACATCAAGCTCGGACGAGCATGTTCGCTCATCTCTAATTATAATTAATAGTATATATATATATATATATATATATATATATATATATATATAGCAAACACAGAATAGACAGCAGCACAGGTAGGTGAAAGCGGGTGCAATCCCTCAATGGCTCCAGGCCCAGGAGTCTTCTATACACAAAACCGAAAGATGAGGCAGCACACCAGGCTTGTGAAAAGGTAGTGGATCCTTTTGCAGGACAGTTTTATTTGCAACGACGTGGGACCGCCATGGGGTCCAACATGGCGCCCACGTATGCAAATATTTACATGGCGGACCTGGAGGAAAGATGCATTTATGTGTCCCACCACTTCAGCCAAGTGCTGGGGTGGTGGAGATACATAGATGACATCTTTCTCATCTGGATGGGGTCTGAGATGGATCTAAATGCATTTCATACTTATTTAAATACAGTGGACAAGGATATCAAGTTCACTAGTACATATTCATCATCACAGATCCAATTCCTGGATACCCTGGTCAAAATTGAAGGTGACCATTTGGTAACTGACATATATACCAAGCCGACTGATTGTAACACTCTGTTGCGATATGACAGCTGCCACCCCAGATCTACCATCAATTCCCTACCCCTGAGTCAGTTGCTCCGGGTACAGAGAATTGTTCAGGACCCCGCACAACTCCCTGTCAGATTAGAACAGATGACTAATAAATTCACTATGAGAGGTTACCCACGAGGTTTACTTAGAAAACATCGTCTGAAAATTATGGAGGACACTAGGGATAACAATGGGGATAAATCCATTAATCGCATTCCCTTTATCACTACTTATACCGATCAGAGTAATGTTATCAGTAACATCATCAAGAAACATTGGCACATTTTACGGAGCAATTTCCAACACGTTGCAGAATTTACTGTTCCCCCACTAATATCCTATTGAAGAACACGGAATATAAGAGACATGCTAGTGAAATCAGAAGTCCCTAGCAAGAGTACCAAACAAACTTACATCACAACACGCAAGACAGGGAGTTTTCCTTGTCTTAGTTGTGTTAATTGCTCGTATATGGCCAAGGGTGATAGTTTTACCCATCCGAGAACAGGGAAAACATACAAAATACGTCATTATTTAACGTGTGATTCACCTTTCGTTATTTATTTACTTATTTGCCCTTGCAAACTTTTATATGTAGGAGAAACTACATGGGATCTAAAGACAAGGCTCAATCAGCACCGTTATACGATCAGGAAAGGCAGGAAAGATCTTCCTGTACCCAAACATTTTAGTGA
The DNA here is from genome assembly GCA_900303285.1 of Rhinella marina. Lineage (NCBI taxonomy): Eukaryota > Metazoa > Chordata > Amphibia > Anura > Bufonidae > Rhinella > Rhinella marina. The sequence continues at coordinate 3,539 of ONZH01021516.1, forward strand.
CTTTAAACACAGTGAAAAGGATTTAAAATTTATGATACTTGATCATGTGCCTCCTCCCCGTAGAGGTGGTGACAGGGAACTTATGTTGAAGAAAAGGGAACTATGGTGGATACACCATTTACAGACCCTTAGACCAAATGGCCTCAATGTTGAATTTAGGTGGAATCTTATGGATTAATATATTAGTATTCAATATACATATTCTTTATACTTCCCTCTTCCTCCCTTCCCCTGTAGGATTTTTATGGTCTAAGAACTGCTTACTGTGGGATTAATAGTAGATACTGTTATACTCAAATACTTACCCTTTTTTTCTTTTTCTAGTACTGGATTTCTTTGTCAAGAATTCCCTGGATATGTCTTGAGGCTGGAAATGTGGACACCGCAAGAATTTTTTCTATTTTTTGCTTTTTCTATTTGATCTTCCTGTTTTCATTTGGTCTCAATGGGGCTAATGGATATACGTTTCAAGTCGGGGTGATGTTCATACAGGGGACTGATATTTTTGTACCATTGGCTGACATTAATGGGTAGACTTTGGGATCACGTGACAGTCACGAGACTGATTGGATACGTGGCCCCATAATAGGCTGGCATGAGTGGTTTTGACTCCCCTCGTGTCTTAGCCCGCCCCCAAGTTGACAGCAAGAATGTGTAGTTAGACGGTACCGGCTGGGGACAATGATTTTGCCCCTTGTCCGGCCGCATTATTATTCACCCTCCTATATGTTGTTGTCCCCTATAGAAATCCCCCCACGCTTTTGGTGACACATTTTTTTTGTGTCACCGATTGATTGTATTTATTAATCTATCCAATATTCAATTGGTTCCCCCAGAATAATGAGCCATGAGACAGGATTTTGATTATAGGTATATATTTTTTTTTTTTTGCACATGCTCTTTTTATATTATCCCCCCTTCTCTTTCCTTTGGGATAACATGCTGTGAGGGTTCGGTAGCGGGTTGTGGCCGTTCTGATGCAGGTATGTTGACCGATTGACTTAGGGGATCTGTCTAAGCGCTGGGACGGTAGTTGGAGCGCACAGGGGGTGTGTGCGTTCCACCGGTCACATGCGCTGGGCGGACCTTGGTCGAGGTCGGTCACGTGTCCTGTCACGTGAGCGGCGCCCGATGCGTCCGAACACTCCGCGCATGCCCAATGAAGTCATGGGGACGCTGAGCGCGGTCCACTGAACCACCACTGACATATTCCAAGTATATTTGTAAGTGTATACTTATTGCAATATATTTTAATGGTCACGCCCACCATAGGTGTGTTTAGCACTTGCCCACAAGCTATTATATATATTTTTTATACATTAATCTCACATCGATTATTAAGTGTGTTATTGACTTTACACATTATACACAATCATGTTGGAAATTTGTATTATTTATGCGGGAATAAAGGATCCACTACCTTTTCACAAGCCTGGTGTGCTGCCTCATCTTTCGGTTTTGTATATATATATATATATATATATATATATATATATGTAGATATATATACTAGCTGAAGGACCCGGCTTCGCCCGGGTATATTTAATTTATTTCATTTACTGTTTGTGTGTGTGTGTCGTTAAAAGATATCGAGAGTGACCTCTACAGTGCCCGCCCCTTTAACAGTGACCTCTACAGCAGCCCGCCCCTTTAACCGTGACCTCTACAGTGACCAGCCCCTTCAACAGTCACCTCTATAGCTGCCCGCCCCTTTAACAGTGACCTCTACAGCGGCCCGTCCCTTTAACAGTGAACTCTACAGCAGCCTGGCCCTTTAACAGTGACCTCTACAGCAGCCCGGCCCTTTTAACAGTGACCTCTACAGCTGCCCGCCCCTTTAACAGTGACCTCTACAGCAGCCTGCCCCTTTAACAGTGACCTCTACAGCTGCCCGCCCCTTTAACAGTGATCTCTACAGCAGCCCGCCCCTTTAACAGTGGTCTCTACAGCAGCCCACCCCTTTAACAGTGACCTCTACAGCAGCCTGCCCCTTTAACAGTGACCTCTACAGCTGCCCACCCCCTTTAACAGTGACCTCTTCAGCTGCCTGCCCCTTTAACAGTGACCTCTAAAGCAGCCCGCCCCTTTAACAGTGACCTCTACAGCAGCCCACCCCTTTAACTGTGACCTCCACAGCAGCTAGAGTGCCCACCGTCTTCACCCCAGAAAGCCAGACCTCACCGGCCATTCCCCCAAACGTGAAACAGCGCCCCCATTTCCCATGAAGACACACCACTAAACATGAGGCCACTCCCCCCTGGCTCCGTGAAGACACGGAGGAGAAGCTTTCTGAGTGTGAGCTACTGAAAGGGTGGACATCCCTGTGTCTGCCCAGGCACTGCGTCGGACGGAGAACAGGTAGCCAGAAAACTGGACTGTCCAGCCTAAAGCCGGACCTCTGGCCACCCTAACATCAGCCTGCCCCTAGGGTGGCCAGAGGTCTTGTTTAAGGCTGGACAGTCTGGCTTTCAGACTGCCTGTCCTCTGTCATGCGCAGGGCCTGGATGGACACAGGGATGTCCTTTTGTACAGCTCACTCTCAGCAGCAGCACTGTGCAGTCTGAACAATGAGCTGCAGGGAGAAAGTCACCCTCCCCCCACTCCTGCAGCTGAAAGAAGGTGATTTTTACCTATATTTTTAATCCCGGTCAAAGGCGGCACGGAAGGGGCATGGCCTTACTGAGTCAGGGGCGTGACTTAGTGGGATCTGGGGATGGGGCTTTTAAGTCCTACTTTTGATGGTGGCCTGAATTACAGGTCGATACCATAGTAATTTAGGAGGAAGGTGAGTAGCAGTGGAAGAATACATCTTTTATTACTACTGAACAGTAAATATGTGAAATTTAAATTATATGAGGTAATGATTGATGATGAATTAGTCTAAAACATAAGTTATATTTAGGGTAACCAAAATACCTCTTTACCATTGTCATCCACAGTGCTCTGCCTCTTTAATGCAGATTTATTGCAGCTACAATCACAAATTGTGTGATTGTAGCTGCAGCGGTGCGGATTCCTTTAGCAGACATACACACACACACACACACACTCAGCTTTATATATTAGATATATATAGGTATTACAGGGGTATAGTGCCAATATATAATGTTCCTCTATCCCCCCTGTAATAATGTGTATATATATATATATATATATATATATATATATATATATTATATATATATATATATATATTGTTACGCTAAACTTGACTCTGATAACACATGGCACAGTGTTATCTTAGTTATCTCATGACAAAAGCCATTGAAAAGTTAGTGATCTTTTTCTCACCATTCTTTAATTAACGCATTATGTTTAGGTAGGCTGTATATATATATATATATATATATATATATATATATATACATGTACAGTACAGACCAAAAGTTTGGACACACCTTCTCATTCAAAGAGTTTTCTGTATTTTCATGACTATGAAAATTGTAGATTCACACTGAAGGCATCAAAACTATGAATTAACACATGTGGAATTACTGTATATACTTAACAAAAAATGTGAAACAACTGAAAATATGTCTAATGTTCTAGGTTCTTCAAAGTAGCCACCTTTTGCTTTGATTACTGCTTTGCACACTCTTGGCATTCTCTTGATGAGCTTCAAGAGGTAGTCACCTGAAATGCTTTTCACTTCACAGGTGTGCCCTGTCAGGTGGATACACAGCTGATAGTCCTACTGAATAGACTGTTAGAATTTGTATTATGGCAAGAAAAAAGCAGCTAAGTAAAGAAAAACGAGTGTTGCTAATGTAGTCACAGCACTCATCCAATCTTGGGCAAAATATAGGGTGCACGTCTGTTTGGGGTCCTTGCTTCACCTCAGGGACACAATCTTCATATATGTGTAGAGAATAGACAGAACTCCAAAGGTCAATTTGCAAAGTGAGTATTTATTTTCTTATCAGCCGAACATAGTGCACAACTGTGGCAACATTTCGGGCAAAACAGTGCCCTTCATCAGGCTGTTGTGCAAAGAAATAAACAATGCAAAGTGTAAAACAAACATATTCCCATAAAAAATATGACATAATCACATAACATATGATCAAGCGAATTATCTCACGGGGGAGGGGGGGGAAATAGTGTGGACAACATTATATACATGCTTGACTGCCACCAAACAATCCCCAGTCTAATAACATCACATGTTATATGAAATCACAAATAACATGAATCTAGGTACATACTGTATAATATAAAGATGGGTATGTAGAAACATAGGAAAGCGGGGGCTAGAGTGTCAACAGGCAGAGTGGCCTCCAGTATGTCCATCTCGAGCCGAATAAAATGGAGTAAACCATGTTTAAAAAGGCTGAATAAAAAGATGATAACATGGCAAAGAAGACAGAATTGAAGGCGTACATGCGCCTTAACTTACCCCGGTTATGTTGTGGCAGCGTGGGTATTGGCCATGTGTGTCAGGGGAAACCGCCGTCGGCATTTAAATAGAGCGAATGGCACGGACGCCACCGCAGGCCGATAGAGAGGGGCGGATCCGGAAGAGGGTGTGGCGTAGGACCCGATACGAGCGCCCAGTGGGGACTAAAGGTATTGGCTTAGGAAAGCCAAGGGCCGGTCAGGGCGCATGCATTGCGCATGCGCAGTAGCCCGGAAAGTTGCGGTCGCAATTTTTAAAGCTGGATATGGAGCTATGGTTTGGCCTATGCACACTAGAATTGCTACGAGGTAGTAGCCATCTTGAAACGGGGCAAGTTGCCCTTACAATGTATAATCACACTCGAAAAGCACCCTAAGGGTGATAAAGAGTCATATGTGTAGATTACACTGGCCGGAGCTATGCCCATTATTTAGGCAAAAGATATATCTCACTGGGTCCATGCCCATTGTGAGTATTGGGAGACAGTCGCCATGTTGGACCAGGGCAAGTTGCCATTACTATTCAGTAGGAGTAGTAAGGTGGTATAGTAGTGGTATTTTAACGAATACATTGTCAGCGGAGGACCGAGGCTGCAAAAAGGAAGGGGGAGTTTTATATCAGGCCCTTAAAGCTTCCCATAGAGATTAGTGGAGTGGAGCTAGTCAGTAGGGCCACGTAGTCACTATAGGAAATCCTGATAGGAAGTACATATCAATGCATCAGCCCAAAGAAACAAATAAAGCATACGATATTCAAATGCAGTATTCAGAGCAATAAGGATACTACTATTGGTGGACCACAGTTATGGGTGGAGGTCAGAATTAGCATGAGACCATGGATTGTGTTAGGCGAGTGTCACCACTGGCCTCAAGACGTCTACGGCCCTAGGGATAAAAGAAATAAAGGGTTAGCAGCAGTAGTGTATAATACATATAACATTATGACATCTTGTAGCACAGCTTTTAGTCAAAACAATAGTCCTTGTTCATGCCCACTGGCTGAAGGGTATTAAGACGTCTTATCCAGGCCATCTCTCTCTCTCTTAGCAGCTCCTCACGGTCACCACCTCTTCTAAGTGGTGGGATACAGTCGATAACCTGGAAACGTAACTGGCTTATGGAGTGCCTAAACGAGGAGAAATGTTCTACCAGTGGGGCATCGTTTTTTTTGGTTCTGATGTTGGATTTGTGTTGACATATTCTGTCTTTAATTCTTTGTGTGGTTTCACCCACATACCCCAGGCCACAGGGGCATTTAATCAAATATATTACAAAGCTTGATAGGCAAGTGTAATGGCCATTGATGTAGAATACTCTGCCTGTGGTCAGGTGGGTAAATGTTGGGCCTTTGGAGATGTTGCTACACTGGGCACATGTGAGGCAAGGATATGTGCCCATGATTGTAGTTTGTATGCTTGTTTCTTTTCTAGAGCCTAGATCGGATGTGATTAAAGAATCCCTGATGTTTTTAGCCCTTTTATAGGACATTAGTTTTTTTTTAGCAAAGATATTTGGAAAATTACCCCTTAGAAGGTGCCAGTGTTTATAAATAAGTTCTTTGATATTATTGCTTTGGTGTGAATATGTCGTGACGCAAGGGATACGGTCGTTCTGTTTTGTGAGTCCGTGTATCTTGGATCCCAATAGGCTCTCTCTAGGTAGTGATTCCACCCTATTTACATGTTTCTGTAAGATGTTTTTAGGGAATCCCCTTTGAAGAAATTTACAGGACATATTCCTTATTCTCGGGGTCACCAATTCTGAATCAGAAACTATCCGTTTCACACGCATAAGTTGGGATAACGGTAGGAATCTAATTAGTCCTGGAGGATGGTGGCTGTTAAACCTGAGTAGACTATTTCTGTCTGTTGGTTTCGTGTAAATGTCTGTTATTAGTATATGTAAGAGGATAGATATTGCTTATTAATATCACTATCTCAGGTTACTGGTGTGAAAAGGGTGAACTATTACCAATTATCAGATGACAACGGTCAATATTCCCTTTTTCCCCCTAGCTCGTGGGATTGTTCACAGTTTATACCACAGCTACAGTATGTTGCCTTGGTATCACCAGGAATAACACATAACTCTGCAGATATAACATAAAAGACACCTTTACTGGACTACAATGTACTACATACAATATATACAAATACTTTCAATATCATGGTCACATCAGTATACATACACCATGTAACTGGCCTATAGTCTAACAATATAGACAAAAGATACTTGGCCTTAGCATGTATGGTCGTCATCCATCTAAGACCTCACAGGAAGCTGGTCTCCCTCGCATGCCCCAGTGGCCAGGTATATTAACACCTGCCTCCCCCAATTCCTTGTACTTGTGATGTAAGCACAGGAAGGGGCGGGGTCAAGACTATGAAATCACATGGCAAAGTGATGTTAGTCACTCAACCATGTGTCCAATTTAAATATGAAAACAGGGCTGAATCTTGGCCCTGTAACAGTATCCCTTACCTTTAGGTGAACATCTAGGAATGGGATTTCCGTGCGGCTGTAGTCAAGAGAGAGAGAAATGGACGGAACTGCCACATTGATGGCTTTGTGAAACTTAATGAGACTGTCCTCCGACCCCTGCCAAACACAAAAGACGTCGTCAATAAATCGGACCCATATCAATACATGTTCATTAAACCAATTATTGGGATACACCAATTTTTCTTCAAAGGAATTCATGTAGAGGACCGCGAAGGTCGGTGCCACATTACAGCCCATCGCGGTTCCTGAAATCTGGAGATAAAATTGATCTTCAAACAGAAAATAATTCCTCCTTAGAACAAATTATAGCAATTCAAGGATGAGATTTTTTTCGCCAATGGAAAACTCTTGGTACCTTTCCATGGCTTCCTTGACACAATCAATACCTGCCTCAGTGGGTATATTTGTATACAGACTGGTTACGTCCATAGTGACTAAATAGCAGTTCCTCCTGTCCGTCTTGATATCACGGATTTTATTTAAAAAATTGGTGGTATCTTTGAGAAATGACCTACCATCTTGTGCATAAGACCTAAGCAAGCTGTCCAGCATTATGGAAACTGGCTGGAAAAGAGAATCACATCCCGAAACAATGGGTCTTCCTGGGGGGTGTTCCAAGTTCTTATGGACCTTGGGTAGAATGTAGATGACTGGGATACGTGGGTACTTCGGGGTGAGAAAGTCTGCCAACTTCTTGTTAATTATGCCATTACCAAGGGCAGCATCCACAATCTCTGAAAGTTCCCTTGAAAATTCTCCTATAGGGTCATAGTCTATAGGTAAATAGGTATTGTGGTCGCTTAGTTGGCGCAGGATCTCATTCCTGTAGTCCTCCCTATCCATCACTACAATGCCCAAGCCGTTATCGGCCGGCTTAATAACAATGTTCTTGTTCTGTTTCAAGTTCTTTAATGCAATAGATTGTTTTTTTGAGATGTTATGTCTTACCTTGATAGGTGGTCTTCTCTTCTCCAGTTTTTCTAGGTCACCCTGGACCCGATTGATGTAGGTCTCGACGACATCATATTTCTTAGGTAGCATGTAGGTGCTCTTTGCTTTGCATGCTGTGGTCCGGTTCAGGAAGGGGGTGGAGGGGGCCATGGATGTGGAAGCCCACATGGGCTTTTCAATTTCCATATATGCTTTAAGTCGGATCTGTCTGTAGAACTTCGCTAGTTCTTTAACCAAAATGTGGGAATTTGTTGGACTCGTTGGTATAAAGCCCAGACCTAGGTTAAGAGTTGAAATCTCATCCATGGGGAGTTGTTGTTTTGACAAATTAATTACTAAATTATCAGCATCACTTGCTGGCTCCATTGTGTTCATGGTTGGTTCCTGTTGGATGAGCGTGTACGGATAGGTTCCCTCTGCTGAAAATAGGTGTGTTCTCTTCCTTTGATGTTTCTGCCCCACCCTCCTTGGCGACCTCTTCGTCTTATCCTCGTATGTTCTCTGTCTAAAAAATCTCCGTCACTACTGATACTTGAAGAGCCGGATGCTCTAGGTGTAGTAGAATGATGTGGTGGATTTTGAATCACTGAGCGGTAGACCTGGTTATTGGCGTAATCCTGGAGATCCCGCTGGAATTTGCTTCTTTTCCGTTCTTACAAGTTCCTTTTGAAGATATTCGTTCTTTGAGTCAAGTTATTTTTCAGGGAGGAAGTTTCTTCTGTTGATAAATTCAGGAAAAGGTTATGTTCAAGAGTAGTGATTTCCTCTCTCGGTTTTTGGATCTCCTTACTGGTGCGTTCAATGGTGAGAAGAATGATGTCCAGTGAAGCTTTATTAAGTATTCGTTCAAATTGAAGACAAAATTCTGGGTCATCCAAAAATAATGTGGGGCGTAAATTACATCTCAAACCCCTCGGAATCACTTTTTTCTTGTGATATTCCGCTAATGTCACCGCATGTAATTCCAATGATATGGTTTTCTTGATGGTTTTTTCCAAAGTATGAGACGAGACAACCGGGTTTGTATTCGTCAAGAATTCGTTGGATGCCGTAATCGTGGACGTGATAAGTCTGGCATCCTCTTCAGAAAAAGAAAATATGCCACTATTGTCGTGTTGGGTATTTATGCTGGTAAATGACATTGAGAATTTGATTGTAAATGCCAAGGATGGTGACTCGCAACCAGTGGTGAAGTCGTCACTTCAGTGTTGCTAATGTAGTCACAACACTCATCCAATCTTGGGCAAAATATAGGGTGCACGTCTGTTTGGGGTCCTTGCTTCACCTCAGGGACACAATCTTCATATATGTGTAGAGAATAGACAGAACTCCAAAGGTCAATTTGCAAAGTGAGTATTTATTCTTATCAGCCGAACATAGTGCACAACTGTGGCAACGTTTTGGGCAAAACAGTGCCCTTCATCAGGCTGTTGTGCAAAGAAATAAACAATACAAAGTGTAAAACAAACATATTCCCATAAAAAATATAACATAATCACATAACATATGATCAAGCGAATTATCTCACGGGGGAGGGGGGGGGGCAAATAGTGTGGACAACATTATATACATGCTTGGCTGCCACCAAACAATCCCCAGTCTAATAACATCACATGTTATATGAAATCACGAATAACATGAATCTAGGTACATACTGTATAATATAAAGAGTACTACCATTCACAGATGGGTATGTAGAAACATAGGAAAGCGGGGGCTAGAGTGTCAACAGGCAGAGTTGCCTCCAGTATGTCCATCTGGAGCCGAATAAGCCCCAGCTTCCAAATGGAGTATACCATGTTTAAAAAGGCTGAATAAAAAGATGATAACGTGGCAAAGAAGACAGAATTGAAGGTGTACATGCGCCTTAACTTACCCCGGTTATGTTGTGGCAGCGTGGGTATCGGCCATGTGTGTCGAGGGAAACCGCCGTCGGCATTTAAATAGAGCGAATGGCACGGACACCACCGTAGGCCAATAGAGAGGGGCGGATCCGGAAGTGGGTGTGGTGTACGACCCGATACGGGTGCCCAGTGGGCACTAAAGGTATCGGCTTAGGAAAGCCAAGGGCCGGTCAGGGCGCATGCATTGCGCATGCGCAGTAGCCCGGGAAGTTGCGGTTGCCATTTTTAAAGCTGGATATGGGGCTACGGTTTGGCCTATGCACACTAGAATTGCTACGAGGTAGTAGCCATCTTGAAACGGGGCAAGTTGCCCTTACAATGTATAATCACACTCGAAAAGCACCCTAAGGGGGATAAAGAGTCATATGTGTAGATTACACTGGCCGGAGCTATGCCCATTATTTAGGCAAAAGATATATCTCACTGGGTCCATGCCCATTGTGAGTATTGGGAGACAGTCGCCATGTTGGACCAGGGCAAGTTGCCATTACTATTCAGTAGGAGTAGTAAGGTGGTATAGTAGTGGTATTTTAACGAATACATTGTCAGCGGAGGACCGAGGCTGCAAAAAGGAAGGGGGAGTTTTATATCAGGCCCTTAAAGCTTCCCATAGAGATTAGTGGAGTGGAGCTAGTCAGTAGGGCCACGTAGTCACTATAGGAAATCCTGATAGGAAGTACATATCAATGCATCAGCCCAAAGAAACAAACAAAGCATACAATATTCAAATACAGTATTCAGAGCAATAAGGATACTACTTTTGGTGGACCACAGTTATGGGTGGAGGTCAGAATCAGCATGAGACCATGGATCGTGTTAGGCGAGTGTCACCACTGGCCACAAGACGTCTACGGCCCTGGGGATAAAAGGAATAAAGGGTTAGCAGCAGTAGTGTATAATACACATAACATTATGACATCTTGTAGCACAGCTTTTAGTCGTTTAGGCACTCCATAAGCCAGTTACGTTTCCAGGTTATCGACTGGATCCCACCACTTAGAAGAGGTGGTGACCGTGAGAGGCTGCTAAGAGAGAGAGAGATGGCCTGTATAAGACGTCTTAATACCCTTCAGCCAGTGGGTATGAACAAGGACTATTGTTTTGACTAAAAGCTGTGCTACAAGATGTCATAATGTTATGTGTATTATACACTACTGCTGGTAACCCTTTATTCCTTTTATCCCCAGGGCCATAGACGCCAAATCGTAGCCCCATATCTAGCTTTAAAAATGGCAACCGCAACTTCCCGGGCTACTGCGCATGCGCAATGCATGCGCCCTGACCGGCCCTTGGCTTTCCTAAGCCGATACCTTTAGTCCCCACTGGGTGCCCGTATCGGGTCCTACGCCACACCCACTTCCGGATCCGCTCCTCTCTATCGGCCTGCGGTGGCTCTATTTAAATGCCGACGGTGGTTTCCCTCAACACAAATGGCCGATACCCATGCTGCCACAAGGTAAGTTAAGGCGCATGTACGCCTTCAATTCTGTCTTCTTTGCCACGTTATCATCTTTTTATTCAGCCTTTTTAAACATGGTTTACTCCATTTGGAAGCTGGGGCTTATTCGGCTCCAGATGGACATACTGGAGGCAACTCTGCCTGTTGACACTCTAGCCCCCGCTTTCCTATTTTTCTACATACCCATCTGTGAATGGTAGTACTCTTTATATTATACAGTATGTACCTAGATTCATGTTATTCGTGATTTCATATAACATGTGATGTTATTAGACTGGGGATTGTTTGGTGGCAGCCAAGCATGTATATAATGTTGTCCACACTATTCCCCCCCCCCCCCCCGTGAGATAATTCGCTTGATCATATGTTATGTGATTATGTCATATTTTTTATGGGAATATGTTTGTTTTACACTTTGTATTGTTTATTTCTTTGCACAACAGCCTGATGAAGGGCACTGTTTTGCCTGAAATGTTGCCACAGTTGTGCACTATGTTCGGCTGATAAGAATAAATACTCACTTTGCAAATTGACCTTTGGAGTGCTGTCTATTCTGTACACATATATAAAGAAAAACGAGTGGCCATCATTGCTTTATGAAATGAAGGTCAGTCAGTCCGAAAAATTGGGAAAACTTTGAAAGTGTCCCCAAGTGCAGTCGCAAAAACCATCAAGCGCTACAAAGAAACTGGCTCACATGAGGAAAGGAAGACCAAGAGTCACCTCTGCTGCGGAGGATAAGTTCATCCGAGTCACCAGCCTCAGAAATCGCAGGTTAACAGCAGCTCAGATTAGAGACCAGGTCAATGCCACAAGAGTTCTAGCAGCAGACACATCTCTACAACAACTGTTAAGAGGAGACTGTGTGCAGCAGGCCTTCATGGTAAAATAGCTGCTAGGAAACCACTGCTAAGGACAGGCAACAAGCAGAAGAGACTTGTTTGGGCTAAAGAACACAAGGAATGGACATTAGACCAGTGGAAATCTGTGCTTTGGTCTGATGAGTCCAAATTTGAGATCTTTGGTTCCAACCACTGTGCCTTTGTGCGACGCAGAAAAGGTGAACGGATGGACTCTACATGCCTGGTTCCCACCATGAAGCATGGAGGAGGAGGTTTGATGGTGTGTGGGTGCTTTGCTGGTGACACTGTTGGGGATTTATTCAAAATTGAAGGCATACTGAACCAGCATGGTTACCACAGCATCTTGTAGCAGCATGCTATTCCATCCGGTTTGCGTTTAGTTGGACCATCATTTATTTATCAACAGGACAATGACCCCAAACACACCTCCAGGCTGTGTAAGGGCTATTTGACCAAGAAGGAGAGTTATGGGGTGCTACGCCAGATGACCTGGCCTCCACAGTCACCAGACCTGAACCCAATCGAGATGGTTTGGGGTGAGCTGGACCGCAGAGTGAAGGCAAAAGGGCCAACAAGTGCTAAGCATCTCTGGGAACTCCTTCAAGACTGTTGGAATACCATTTCAGGTCACTACCTCTTGAAGCTCATCAAGAGAATACCAAGAGTGTGCAAAGCAGTAATCAAAGCAAAAGGTGGCTACTTTGAAGAACCTAGAATATAAGACATATTTTCAGTTGTTTCACACTTTTTTGTTAAGTATATAATTCCACATGTGTTAATTCATAGTTTTGATGCCTTCAGTCTGAATCTACAATTTTCATAGTCATAAAAATACAGAAAACTCTTTGAATGAGAAGGTGTGTCCAAACTTTTGGTCTGTACAGTATATATATATATATATATATATATATATATATATATATATAATGCCCCCATAGTGCCAGTATATAATGCCCCCTGTATTACCATTATGAAATGCTCCTCCATAGCAGATCACAAAGTGTCACTCTATAGTGACCCCCCAGGGATCAGTTGTAATTTATGTGGAATCCTGGCAGTTCATGTTTAAGTTGCCTGCAGTGCCACCACAAGGAGGTGAAGCATTTAATGGTGTTCATTAAAATCAATATTGTTTGTGTAATACAGGACATGCCTTCCAGAGTGATAGAAACTCTTTGTACCAGTATTTTACTTTGGTCAAGAACTCTATTAACTAAGAATTTGGTAAACGAGAAAACCCTTTAAGATTGAGCAGCAGGTTGCCCGCAAATATGCGGTGATGTAGAGAAAAGGGCAAGTTCAATCCTTACAAGCCAAATCAACACAATTGCTTTCCCACCTCATAGCTGGGTTGCTTGGGGTTGCAAGGGCAGGAGCTTTCCTTTCACAAATGCAGCAACAAATTACTGAGTGCCATGAAGCTAAATATTCTTCCAAAGACCTTTTTGAAGAGTTATTATTGGCTCCATACCAGACCAACAGAAGGAGGTGAAAGCAGAATTCTCTGTAGTAGTTAGTAGAATGTGATATTGAGGTTTCTCACCAAGGTTGTGCCTAATACACTCTAATGGTAAGAAGGTCATAAATCCTGAGGTTAAGGGGTTAATTGTTAGCAGAATCCCCTGCACCCAAACACCTGCTGGAATTGGTGCGGCTGTTTGGAATAATTAGAGTCATTTGGAGCTGCTGATTGCTCCCATTCCTGAACAATCACAGCTAACGAGAGGAAGCTGCAGGCTGTATGCAGAGCGGAGGACAATATACTGCGGCTGGCAGGGCTCATTCAATCCAGTGCACGTACGAGAGCTAGAAAATAACAAATTATGGAGTTTTTACAGCTAGAACATCAATGGGATTTCAGGAGAGGAGAAGGACTACAGTAGCGCTAGACTTACCACCACATGATGCCCACTTTTCTTTCAAATACGATATAGCCCAGTAACTCACAGTAGAAAAGGATGGAATTAGAAGACATTGATAATATTAAGTATATATGCCAGTTTAAGAGTACAGCTCCCTATTTACAAGAGAAAATATTAGCTCACCGCAACAACCTGTGGAGATTCTCATGCACTGAATTGACTCCTGGTACAGTTGGAGCAAAGACTTGGAAATGAGTAGCATCCAGTACTTGGATAATATTTCAACTTTATTGTGAATTGAACATTAAAATATAAAGGACTGGAGACTTGACAACACGCTTACGTGTTTCAACCAACTTAGTCAGATTTAGTCATAGCGTGACGGTCTTATTTCCAGTCCTTTGAATTTTAATGTTTAATTTCTAATACAGCTCAAATATATCAGAAAAGAGAGGATCTTGCATGAGGAGTATTGCTTGGACAAGACAAGTGGGAGCTCACCTGGAGGGTTTGTGCTGGAGGCCACCAGGGCTCTGGCTGTCACGGTCAGGTCACTGGCAAGCAGTATATCCAGGAATGAGAAGAGAAGATGAGGGAGTGGATAAAAGGATCAATGGATAAAAGGATCGAGGTAAGTATATCGATTATTCTTTATTGGTAAAATGACATGTTTCTGGGCCTCACTGGCCCCTTCAACAGATCAACAGATTAAACTGTTTAATTAGATGAAGAGACAGTACGGCCCAGAAACGCATCATTTTACCAATAAAGAACATTAAAATCAATATACTTACCTCGATCCTTTCATCCACTGATACGGACAGCACTCCCTCATCTTCTCTTCCCTGAACAATGCTCAAATGTTATCCTACTGCTGGACACTACTCATATCCAAGTCTGCAGTTCTCTATACCCAATATTCCTATTACTTGTATCGACACCATATTGACAAAATTAATACAATTTTTGAAACATTAGTACCCATCATACTGTTATACTTGTTTTGAGGTGTGTGTGATGAAATGCTAACTATAGAACAGACCCTTCAAGTCCACTGGTTACATTGGGATTTCATATTCTATCCCAGTTGTTGTCTCCATTACCCCCGTAGGGCTTCAAATGTTCCCAATAGTTGTGAAGACCTTCAGAACTTTGGAAATCATTTTTTTTGTGGTATACTGTAATTAATCATTTAAAATAGATGGCAGCAAAGGCATGCAGAACTCTTTTGCAAAGTGCAGGAGAGTTGCTTTCTTAGAGCTGGCAAAGCGGCGAAATAGGCAGTGGCAGCAGGGGCGTAGCTATAGGGGGTGCAGAGGTAGCAGTCGCTACTGGGCCCAGGAGCCTGAGGCGGCCCAAAGACCCTTGTGCCACATAAGAAGACACACAAAACACTGAGGGAAGGGGGGCCCAAGCTTAACTCTTGTATCAGGGCCCATGAGGCTATAGCTACGCCCCTGAGTGGCAGGGTTGTAAAGAGATTGTGTTACTGGTTACCATAGACAAATGGATGTTGGGCGGACTAGTTATCTAGGCTTCGTATACTTGTTTGGGTAAAGTTTGGCATTCTGAGCACAGTTTAGCAGAGGTAGCATTTAGCATAGGATCTTGTGCAAAAGTGATCATTCTGCCGCAGTGGACAGGCACAAATGATTTTGTACAAAATGTACTTGCCAAGAATCTCACATTTATATAATGAGTATAGCATTAGCACTAGTAGTGAGGATGGCACTATTTTATAGATTTTTTTTGTGTTTTTGGAGAATGCTGTTGGCTGATTTCCAGCCATTTTCAGCATTGGGATGTGCCAACTAACTTTGTTTTTTCTATGCAGTCTGTATTTGGAGCGGTAGCTGTCTCCATTTTGGTTATTCTCTCCTGACTAAATTGTCTCTTCCACAGGCTTATTTTAATTAATGCAAGTATAAAGCTGAAGCATGTTCTCCCTGTATTCATTGAAGGCCATTTGGCACCAGCAGAGATAAAATACAGAGTATTATATGTAAGCTGCCTTTCCTGAATTTATTGAAGGCCAGTTGGCACCAAAAGAGGTAGCATTTAGCATAGGTTCCTGTCCAAAAGAGATCACCTTGCCATATTGCACAGACACAAATGATTTTGTACAAAATCCGGAATTAGTCTTACCGGTAATTGTTTTTCCAGGAGTCCAACATGACAGCACATGGGAGGATGTCAATCCCTTATCTCTGTAAGGACAGGAAGTGAGACAAGTTTAAAGCCCCCCCCCCCTTCCCCTTCTCACCAGTGTTTTCTAAATTACTACACCGGATAGATGGCTCATATAACAATTTATTCTTGTCATATCATTCAATGTTAACATCACATTGCACCATCTTAGAAAAAAATTCAACAAAAATTAACGGGAGGGATAATAGGAGTGCTGTCATGTTGGACTCCTGGAAAAACAATTACCGGTAAGACTAATTCCGGATTTCCAGGACGTCCCCCATGACAGCACATGGGTGATATACCAACTCATCATTTAGGGAGGGACCACAGCCTGGAGGCCATTTTCTGACCTGTCGGCAGGTCCAACCTGTAGTGCCTACAAAAGGTATTAAAACTGGACCAGGTAGCAGCCTTTCAAATCTGGTCCACCGTAGCACAGGCTCTTTCTGCCCAGGAGGTGGAGACTGCCCGGGTAGAATGGGCCCTAATAGATGTAGGACAAGGTTTGTTTTGTAGACAGTAGGCCTCTTGGATGGTCTGTTTAATCCATCTTGTTAAAGTCATTTTACTAGCTTTCTCTCCCCTCTTGGTTCCTCCAAATTATACGAAAAGGTTTGAGTTCTTCCTTTTGCCCCCCGTCTCTTGAATATATTTGAGAACAGTTCTACGGACATCCAAACAATGAAACCGTGCTTCCTGCGGATATCTAGGGGATGCACAAAAAGAGGGGAGGATTATTTCTTGTTCTCTGTGAAAGGATGATACTACTTTCGGGAGGAAAGCTGGATCTAATTTTAAAATCAACCTGTCATCTACGACTGTAAGATAGGGTTCTCTGCTGGACAGGTCCTGAATTTCTCCTATTCTGCGGGCTGAATTTATTGCTACTAAAAAATCTGTTTTTCAACGTTAGATGTTTTAGAGAAATCTGATCGAGAGATTCGAATGGACTTTCACAGAGAGCATTTAGTACTAGCGAAAGATCCCATAGAGGGATTGTCTGTCTGAGAGTGGGTCTTAATCTACATATTACCTTTACGAATCTCTTCACCCATCTATGTTCTGCCAGCTGAAAATCTAGAAAAGAAGATAAGGCCGCAATCTGGACTTTAAGAGTGGCTGGTCTTAATCCCAAATCAAATCCTTTCTGTAGGAATTCAAGAATTTGAGCTATGGAAGGGGAATAACAGTTCGGAAAGGTTACCGATAACCAGGAGTTGAATCTTTTTAGATTTTGTTGTATATAGCCGATGTTACCGGCTTACGGCTTCTCTGAAGTGTCGAGATTACAGCATCTGATAAGCCCTGTCTCTTCAGCATCTGCCTCTCAGGATCCATGCTGTTAGATTCAGTTTCTTCAAATCCGGGTGAAGAAGAGGGCCCTGGGATAGCAGGTCTGGAATCAGTGGGAGTGTTATTGGATCCTCCAGAGCCATTCCCTTCAGAAGAGGGAACCAGCTTCTCTTTGGCCAGGCTGGTCCCACAAAAATGAACTTCCCTGAGCTCTCCTTGATTTTCTTCAGGACAGCTGGGATAAGAGGAATGGGCGGGAAGGTATAAGCTAGATCCATGTCCCATCTCTGGGAGAATGCATCTATTCCCGCCAAGGGACTTATGGGATTGAGAGAGAAGTAGAAGTCTGTTTGGTCATTCTGTTCGGATGCAAACAGATCTATCTGAGGAGATCCCCACCTGAGGCATAACTCTCGAAAATATTCCTCTGTTTAACATCCACTCTCCTGGACAGAATTTTTTCCTGCTTAAGAAATCCGCCGTCACATTCTCTACTCCTCTTAAGTGAACTGCCATAATTGACAGAACGTTGGATTGAGCCCAGATGAAAATCTGATCTGCGATCTCCTTTAGGTTGACAATCCACCCCAGGTTGTGCATTAATGTTAGGGTCGTCTGAAAATGTTCTGACATAGATTTCCGGGATTCTGCTGTCAGCAGAAAATCGTCCAGGTGTGGAACTATTAGTACATTTCTTTGTCTGAGATGGGCCATCATTTCCACTACTACCTTGGTGAAGATGCGAGGGGCTGATGAGATCCCGAAAGGAAGGCACTGAAATTGAAAATGGTGTACCAGACCATCTATCTTTATGGCGAACCTGAGATACTGTTGGAAGGCAGGATGTTTAGGGACGTGATAGTAGGCATCTTTGAGATCGATGGTGCACATCACTGCTCCTGGGGTGATTAATGGAATTGCTGTTAGTACTTGTGAGTCCATTTTGAATCGGTAGTACTTGATCCATTTGTTCAAGTATTTTGGGTTTATTATTGTACGGAAGGAATTGTTTGGTTTCTTTACCAGAAAGAGTTTTCAATAATGGCCTCTGAATCGCTGATTTTTTGGGACCGGAACTATAACTCTCATTGCGCATAGTTTTTGCAGATCCTGTAACATCCGATATTGCAAGGTCTTTGTCTGGGGCTCCGTAACACAAAATTTTTGAGGGGGATTGGATTTGAACTCTAGTTTGTATCCCTCCTGGATGGTCTGAATTATCCAGGGGTTCTGCGAAATTTTGGCCCAAGCTTGATAGAAAAACCGGAGCCTCCCCCCCACAGGTCTGACGTCATTGTTTTCCAGAGGAGGCTGAGGTATTAGGGTTAAGTAAGAACCCTCTGCCTCCTTTGGGGTAGCTCCATGTACCCGAATTTCCTTTCCCCCAACCGGAATAACTCTGAGACTTCCTAGGGGATCTCCAAAAGGACTGACTTCTCTTAGGTTTTTCTTTTGGAAATCCCTTTTTCTTATCAGCCGCTTTCTCTAAAATGGTGTCAAGAACAGGCCCAAACACATATGAACCTGAAAAGGGTATAGCACAAGGCTTATTTTTGGAAGCAATATCTCCTGACCAGCTTTTAAGCCAAAGAGTCCTCCTTGAAGTGTTAGCTAGGGTACAATTTTTAGCCGCGATTCTGACCGATTCTGCCGATGCATCCGCTAAAAAGGCAGTAGCACTTTTTAGTAGGGGTACAGAGTCGAGAATGTCCTCTCTGGGAGTCTTTAGTTTCAGGTGGTTTTCCAGCTGATCTAGCCAGAGTCCCATAGCCCGTGCCACAGAAGTAGCCGCAATGTTAGTATTTATCAGGGCCGCCGAGCATTCCCATGCCCTTTTGAGTAAGCCCTCTGTCTTACGATCCATGGGATCCTTTAAATGAGAGGAATCTTCAAAGGGGATAGATGTTCTTTTTGCCACCTTTGCTACTTGTACATCAACCTTGGGTACTTCGTCCCATAGCTTTGTATCATCTGGATCAAAGACTAAAGGACTCTTGAATTCTCTGGGAATGGATAACGTCCTTTCCGTATCCTCCCATTCCTCTAAAATCATCTCTCTCAAGTTGGAATTAACAGGAAAAAGCTTCCTCTTTTTAGCTCTAAGGCCCCCAAACATTTGATCCTGAACGAACTTAACAGATTGAACCTCCTCTACCTCCATAGTTTCTCTAACTGCAGATAGTAGGGAGTCCAGATTATCCAGAGAAAATAGGTATTTCTTGGCGCTATCAGTCGTGACCGTAGCAGAGAAATTCTCTTCCTCCACTTCCCCTTCTGAGAAATACTGTCTCTTCATAAGATCCTCAGAATCTGAGTCACACTGTACCTTCCTTTTTTTAGGAGTAGGGGAGGAAGACGGGCAAGGATTAGATAAGCCCGAAACAGTAGCCTGCAATGCAGTCTACTTTTTGTAAGATTCATGCAACTTTTTCCCACATTTTCTTGGTTTTCTCCTGGGTTCAGGCTGAGTCTTATGACCTGCCTCTTTCTCCCCCTAGGAAAAACCAAGAAGGCACAGCTCAGTAAACCGGAATACCCGGAGGGAGGAGGAGAGGGGGGACATGGTGTACACTTACATGACCCTGGGTAGAAGGATCCAAGACTGACTCAGTCTTACTGGACATAAAGGCCTCCATGGTAGGTACCACCTAACAGGATGAAGTTCTACCCTTTTATAGGGTCCTACTTACCTGCCCACCTTCTGCACCGCGACGCTCCTCCCATCTTCCAGGGGACTCACCACCAAAGCTGGGAGTCAAACCCATGTGTGAGCCCATGTCCTCGGGGCTCCAGCACATTTGATGGGCGCCGCCATCTTGGATGCGTCACTTCCTGTGCGACCGAAAGTGACGCTACGCTCACCAAGGCCGGAACTCAGCAGGAGCGGAGGAGAGTCTCACCCGACCCGAGAGCCCTTGGAGGGGAAGCGGTGTCGGCGACCCCTACCTCGGATTTCAGGTAGGTAACGTGGGCAGCTAGAGAACCCCCGAAGGGGGAGCTAGCAGGACTTAGTTTATGGAGCTATGAGGGGGGACCGGACATCCCCCGACCAGCTCTTAGCCCTCAGTAGATTTCCTTTTCTTCTTACTTCGACCCCCATGATGGGAGCTCACTCCCTATCCCTGTAGGGACAGGAAGACACTGGTGAGAAGGGGAAGGGAGGGGCCTTTTAAACTTGTCTCACTTCCTGTCCCTACAGAGATAAGGGATTGACATCCTCCCATGTGCTGTCATGGGGGACGTCCTGGAAATGTCACATTTTTATAATGAGCATAGCATTAGCACTAGTATATTTTCTATAGTGAGTATGGTACTGTTTTAAATATTTTCGGGGTCATTTACTATTCTGAAATACACCTAAATTAGGCATATTTCAGGCACCTTATTCAGGCGCCAGGTCTAAAATTGTGGTCGTGGCATGGGCCGGGAATGAGGTAGGCCGGCATAGAAAATGGTTCTGTTTTAGGAATAGAAAATGGTCTAAATGCAAGACAGCTCGGAAGCTGTCTTACATTTAGAACTGGCACGGGATGCGCCAAAGTTATAGAGGAACCATCGCCAGCTTTGGAACTTAATACTGGCATCTAAAATGCAGGTCTTAATAAATGTGCCCCTTTGTTTTTTGTTTGCAGAGTGCTGTTGCAATTTTGTGTTTCTTTCTTTTCACAGTTTAGCACTGTATGGTTGTGTATGGGCACTTTATGACACTATTTGGACAAAGTATGGTACTGACCAATGCATGAAAAAAGCTGGACAATGCATCAGCAACTTGTATGCTATATACAGTACATGGATACTGCATAGCACTCCCCAAGTAATGTGTAGTGTTTATACGGGCACTGTATGGAACCACTTATCCACTGAGTGTGTGATATGTATACAGTAGGAATATATGAACATATTAATGTCCCTCTTGCCTCTCTCACAAACTTGTCCGGTATATATAGATGGCTTTCTAGTGGCAGCTGCTTCAAAGAGGTTGCCTATTGTAATCATTCATTAGGAGTCCTTTAAAATGACAAGCAATAATTGATTTTAAGATATATGATAGGATGATTTTGTTGTGGAAAGCCATAGCCAGCCAGACCTCTCCAGCTAGACTGCTGCATGGGAAATGTAATATTACACGGTCTTTCATACGAGTACGAACGACTGTGCATTTAACATATTGATGGCTCAAATCCACCAGAATAAGAGTTGTTCCTACAAATTAATTTCTATCCTACAGAAAGCCAACTTAAATAGTGGTCCTACTTTATGGTGTCTATATACTGTAGAAAGGGGTTGTCTGCTTGAAAAAAAAATGTAAGAAATAAATCAGAATAAAATGTTGAACTGTAAAACAGCACTGTGTGAAAAGTTGGCAACTTTCAAGTGCCAGTATTTTTGGTCATTATTTTACATCAGCCAAAATCAATAATGGAACTTATACACACAATCATCATCATCACCACTATTATCAAACTTTGATATGTAATTCTGGGCTCCTTAACCTTCCTCCCAATTCCCTCATCTGTATTTTCCCCAAGTGTTATTGTCACCTTGGCTACCACTGCACTTACCACCACCCCCGTGGCTACAAGTGCCACTACTACTACCACTGCTACCAACACAGCTATGCATGGGGTTCCCTACCTCCCCCTCATGGCAGTCCAAATGCTGACTGTTCTCACACAAGTCATCAACATTGGAGCTATCTTGTGTATCTTAAAGGGGTTTTGTATCCAGAGGATAGATCATCAGCATCTGATCGGCGGGGATATGACACCCGGAACCCCCGCCGATCAACTGCTTGAGAAGGCCTGGGCGGGGCTAAGCTCCATTCAAGTGAACAGAGCTTAGCTCCGCCCAGGCCAGTCATACTAGTCGTGACATTACTGGGCCTGAGGAAAACACAGAGAAAGCCGTGGCGCTCCTGCAGCGCCGCTGCCTTCTCAAACAGGTGATCAGCGGGGGTCCCGGGTGTCGGACCCCCGCCAATCAGATGCTGATGATCATCAGTTTAAAAGAACTACAGAACCCCTTTAAATATTACATGGGGTTTTGTTGCCTCTTCTTAGGAAAAAAGAACATGCCCCATTTTTCAGAGGTCCAACTGGCACTCTTTTACCACAATTTTTCTGGAGGGCCACCTACAGGCCCTCTGTCCAAACAATTTTTCTGGAGGTCCACCTACAGGCCCTCTGTCCAAACAATTTTCCGGAGGTCCACCTACAGGCCCTCTGTCCAAACAATTTTTTTGGAGGTCCACCTACAGGCCCTCTGTCCAAACAATTTTTCCGGAGGTCCACCTACAGGCCCTCTGTCCAAACAATTTTTCCGGAGGTCCACCTACAGGCCCTCTGTCCAAACAATTTTTCCGGAGGTCCACCTACAGGCCCTCTGTCCAAACAATTTTTCCGGAGGTCCACCTACAGGCCCTCTGTCAAACAATTTTTCCGGAGGTCCACCTACAGGCCCTCTGTCCAAACAATTTTTCCGGAGGTCCACCTACAGGCCCTCTGTCCAAACAATTTTTCCGGAGGTCCACCCTACAGGCCCTCTGTCCAAACAATTTTTCTGGAGGTCCACCTACAGGCCCTCTGTCCAAACAATTTTTCCGGAGGTCCACCTACAGGCCCTCTGTCCAAACAATTTTTCTGGAGGTCCACCTACAGGCCCTCTGTCCAAACAATTTTTCCGGAGGTCCACCTACAGGCCCTCTGTCCAAACAATTTTTCTGGAGGTCCACCTACAGGCCCTCTCTCCAAACAATTTTTACGGAGGTCCACCTACAGGCCCTCTCTCCAATTCCAGTTTCCAGTTTTATTTGCTCAAACTGCGTAAATTTTTATTTTCGGGATAGGTTTGAAAAATAATATTACCTGCGTATCTGTATTGCCCAACATTGGATATGGTAGCAAGTAGAAGACCAAACACATGCTGCCCACAGGGTTCCGCAAATTCCTGGTCCACAATGTCAAGGAGCTCAAGGTTCTGTTGATGAGCAACAAGTCCTTCTGTGCTGAAATCGCCCACAACGTCTCCATCTAAGAACCTAAAGACCATTGTGGAGAGAGCGGCACAGCTCGCCATCAAAGTGATGAACCCCAACGCCAGACTGCGCAGAGAAGATAACGAATACATATCTCTGTGGTTATTTTTGCTAAATAAAAGTTAAATAAACACAAAAAAAAATTGATCTGTTCCTGTGCCTGATCCACCCAAGTTGAATCTGTCCCATCATGAGAAAGTCCCCCCAAGGAGTCCCCACTGTAACTTGCTTCCCATACAACTACCTCACCCCCCGACACCTGTGTCTCGCCATTGTCCACCACCTCCTCAGACAACACTGGTAAATCCCCACTGTCAGCACACGAAAACAGCAAAAGGTCTTGCGAATTGGGGCAGAGAATGTTCTGGGCTAGCACATCAGAGAAGGGGTGACTATGGGGTTCCAGGGAGTACGTGACCACATGCAATATCCATTTAAAAGTCATGCCACAATTGATCGAGCTCATAATTGACAATTGTACCGGTTGATGCTAAATTTTTAAGTTGGGGTCCTGCGTCGTCATTCTAACTACTCTGTTAAGGTTTGGTCCGTTGGTCCACACTTGTGTGGTTCTTCGGTGGAGTGTATATAGGAAATGGTTCCCGGGCCAAGAGTAGTAATAAATAGAGTTCCTATACTCCAAATTTTTCATGCAATAATTTTATTTTCATCATATAAAGCTCAGCAGCTCAGAACGTTTTCGGCAGGTTGTGCCTTCATCAGTGAGCTGGAAATATTAACATGTATACAATTAACTTACAAAGGTATATAAAGGTACAATACAGGAAAAATCGCGTGAGCGGATTCCGCTCAGTAGAACAGTGCAATGAATAGCATAGCAGATAATCCATGACTGATATACATATACTATGTAAGATGATGTGAGTATCGTGGTTAGAAGAATAACAGAAGGCCATGTGATCACTGAAACTTATGCATCGGGGAATTTTGGACACGGCACCGTGTCTCAGAGGCAAGGTACATAGGAAAATGTAGGTAAATATCAGAGAATGACTTATGGCGTACTAATATGCATTGTAAAATTACCTTACTGCTGGCCGCGTGAACACCGAGGGTCATCCGACCCTGTGGGGGCTGTGTAACCTCGTTTGGCGTTTGTCAGGTAAAGGGAATACTCCCAGGTAAGAAGTGCGCCAGAAAGGTAGGAGGATACAGGGTAAAATATATACCTCAGACGCGTGGTGTAGCGCCGCTGGGTGTGGTCTTAGCCGGAAGTGACATCAGGCAATGTCCTGGCTGGAGTTGGGGCGAAGATCATACTGGTAGTTGTGACTGCGCAAGCACGAGGGCTACGGGCAAATGGTGGTGCGTTCAGGGGAACGCGCATGCGCTGTGTGTGTGTAATCTACGGCATCTGAAGATAGGCACCGTAGTGTTGCGGCTTGCCAACAGACTGTCACGCATGCGCTGTGAGACTCTGACATTGCGTACTATATAGGCATGAAGTGTATATAGATGTGACACCACATATTGTATGCATAATAGACATAATCAGAGACAAACCAACTAAGTCAGAATCGAGAATAACTGTCGATATAGATAATTGTGGATACAAAGGAATAGTTGATTGATTGACATGTATCGCTGCAATCTGGGGTATACGAGTATAATACATCTATGTGACACAATACGTTATAATAGAGCTATAATGGAGTAGATATCTGGTTTAGAACATATATGTAGCTATGTAACAATATAAAATCCATACACAGGGATACAATGGGGTACTATATTAGTACCTAGTGCTCTATGTGTGCATATTACCAATGGATCAATGGACTGTATACTGATTCAATCTCTAGGACGGTTCTGTGGAGGAGAAGGTGGAGACAATGTTAGAGGTGTTGTACATCAAGACAAAAGCAGACTAGTAACACGAAAAATAATACAACATCTATGAAAAACTTGCTAAGTCATAGTCGCGGTTGAGACCTCGGGGTTCTAATGTTTGTAATTGATGGATCCAAAAGGCCTCTCGCTGTTTGAGGAGACGTGAAGTATCGCCACCTCTCCTCGGCTGTTTCACCTCTTCTATTATCTGAAATCGTAGCTGTGAGATGTGGTGTCCTTTGGAAATGAAATGTGCCGGTACTGGGAATTCGGTGTTTTGGCAACGGATGGTGGACTGTGCTTTGAAATTCTGTCCCTAATTTGTTGTGTGGTCTCGCCTATGTATGCTTTGCCACAGGGGCATTTGATGATATAGACAACATTGGATGTGTCACATGTAAAGAAGCCCTTGATTGGGTAAGGTTTACCTGTTAACGGGTGGTAAAAATTGTTCCCTTTGGTCACATGCGAGCACTGCATACAATTTAAGCAAGGGAAAGTACCTTTCTTTTGAGTCTTGAGGAAAGTCTGTCTGGGTACTCTCTTAGTGGAGCCCTCATCAGCTCTGACTATAATATCCCTAAGATTCTTGGGACGACGGTTGCAGGATAGAAATGGTTGTGAGAATTCTGGGATATGCGGATAAGATTTGGTTAGAAGCTGCCAATGTTTTCTAATAATATGATGAACCTTGTTAGTAAAGGGATGATAGGTATGGATAAAAGGGATCCTAGGGATCTGGGACTTGTGCTTTGGGATTTTGTCTTTGAGGCCCTCCTTTAGCGTGTGTGCAGGGTACCCTCTCATAGTGAATCTTGCGCTCATTTCCTGAATTCTCTGATTCTTGGTAGGACCGTGTTGAACTATCCTTGAAATTCTCATGAACTGTGACCTTGGTAAGGCTCTCTTGAGGCTATCTGGATGAAAGCTAGTGTAGTGTAATAAACTGTTACGGTCCGTGGTTTTCGTGTAGAGATCAGTACGAAGTATTCCTGAAATGTCTTTGGAGACTATGGTGTCGAGGAAGTTAATGGATAACATATCTGCATGTAAGGTAAATTGAAGCTCTGGCCAAACGGAGTTGATGTGGGTAACAAATGAATGTAATGAGTCTAATGATCCGGTCCAGACACAAAAAATGTTGTCGATGTATCGTTTCCACATTTTAGAGTGTGTCTGGAATAACGGATGGGTATATACAAAATCATGCTCGAAGACCGCCATGTAGCAGTTTGCGTAAGGGGGCGCCATATGCGCCCCCATCGCGGTACCCTGCTTCTGGAGGAAGAAGTCATCCTGGAACATGAAATAGTTCTCGCCGAGAACCAGTTCCAGGAGATCCATACATAGGGTAATGACCTTAGTATCCAGGCCTGCTTTGGTCAGTAGTCGTGAGGTTGCTTGTAATCCCTTGCTGTGTGAGATGGATGTGTAGAGACTCACCACATCAAGCGTGACCAGTATAGCATCCGATGCCACTTGTTTTGTGTCCCTAATAACTTTCAGAAAGGAGGAGGTATCCAATAGGAAGGAGTCGGTGGTTTTGACTACTGGTGTAAGTATTTTCTCTATGAATATGGAAATTGGGGAGAGAATGGAGTCAGATGATGATACAATTGGACGGCCAGGGGGTTTATCAAGACGCTTGTGTATTTTAGGGAGGGTATATAGAACAGGGATGATGGGGTGTTTTTTGATAAGGTACATACATGTGTCCTCATCTATTGTGCCTATCTGTAGGTGTTTCTGTAATATGATCTGAATCTTTTGTGCCACCAGTGGGGTTGGATCATTGTGTACCTGTTGATAAACCTGTGTGTCACTAAGTTGATTGCGTATCTCCTCTATATAATCTTTTCTGTTCATAACCACTAATGCCCCTCCCTTGTCGGCGGGTTTAATGGTTAACTCTTTGTCCTTCTTTAGGGCTAGTAGGGCTTCACGCTCCTCTTTACTTATATTACTCTGACAGCTGAGGGAGCCCAACTCGATCTTCCTCCGGAGTATCTCCATATCCCTATTGACTAGGGTAATGAAGGTCTCCAGTGGATGTGAGGTCTTGGGGGGAGAAAAGGAACTTTTACCTTTAAGGCCTAATTGTTTGGAAGTGATTAAGGCAGTGGTTTCGAACGTCTGCCTGCAAGTAAATTCTGGAAGTCCCGGATCTTTTCCGAAATGCACCTTGAGGCGCAAGTTTCGGAAAAATCTTTGCAAGTCCAGATCCATTTGGAAAGTGTTGAATCTATAAGAAGGACAAAAGGATAATCCCTTCTCCAATACCTGAATCTGTTGTGGACTCAGGGACTTGGAGGAGATATTAATCACCAGAGATTCGGTTGTAGTGTTAATTACCTGAGATCTTGTTGATCTCGTAGATGAAGTGTCTCTCGTGGCTCCAGGCGGTCGGTCCCCTTGTCTCGGGCCTTTGTATCTCCTTGCTCTCTGAGATGAGCCAGCTTGGGTCCGGAAGCCAGCTTGGGTCCGGAAGCGGCGTCGGTCTTCACCAGAGAAAGAGGATTCGGAGGAAGAGGAGTAGTCACGTGGGTATTCCTGTGGTTGATCTAAGTTAAATTGCCACTTGTAAATTCTATTGGTTCTATAATCCTCCA
Source organism: Rhinella marina (assembly GCA_900303285.1). Lineage (NCBI taxonomy): Eukaryota > Metazoa > Chordata > Amphibia > Anura > Bufonidae > Rhinella > Rhinella marina. Next base: position 31,452 of record ONZH01021516.1, read on the forward strand.
TATCCCTGTGAAATTTCCGTCTCTTTTGAATTTCAACATCCCGTCTGTGTGCGTTGAGGGTTAGGGTTAGCTTGTCCTTGAGTGTTGCGTAATCTGTAGTCTGCATGGTGGCCTGTAGCTGTTGTTCGGCAGCTTGGATCTGTTCTTGGACCTTGATGATGCTGTTCTCAAGAAAAGCAATAGTTAAGGTCATCAAATCTAGTGAGCAACGATTCAATATCTGTACGAATTGATTGCAGTAGTCAGCGTTATCCCTAAATAGGGATGGTCTGATGGTCATGCGTAGCCCGCGTGGGATGCGCTCCTCTTTGATATACTCAGCGAGGGTCGCGCTGTGTAGTTGGTAATTGATCAGTCTGCGTGACTCTTTTTCTAAATCCTTCGTCTTTATCTAATCTTATGTCTATTATGCATACAATATGTGGTGTCACATCTATATACACTTCATGCCTATATAGTACGCAATGTCAGAGTCTCACAGCGCATGCGTGACAGTCTGTTGGCAAGCCGCAACACTACGGTGCCTATCTTCAGATGCCGTAGATTACACACACACAGCGCATGCGCGTTCCCCTGAACGCACCACCATTTGCCCGTAGCCCTCGCGCTTGCGCAGTCACAACTACCAGTATGATCTTCGCCCCAACTCCAGCCAGGACATTGCCTGATGTCACTTCCGGCTAAGACCACACCCAGCGGCGCTACACCACGCGTCTGAGGTATATATTTTACCCTGTATCCTCCTACCTTTCTGGCGCACTTCTTACCTGGGAGTATTCCCTTTACCTGACAAACGCCAAACGAGGTTACACAGCCCCCACAGGGTCGGATGACCCTCGGTGTTCACGCGGCCAGCAGTAAGGTAATTTTACAATGCATATTAGTACGCCATAAGTCATTCTCTGATATTTACCTACATTTTCCTATGTACCTTGCCTCTGAGACACGGTGCCGTGTCCAAAATTCCCCGATGCATAAGTTTCAGTGATCACATGGCCTTCTGTTATTCTTCTAACCACGATACTCACATCATCTTACATAGTATATGTATATCAGTCATGGATTATTTGCTATGCTATTCATTGCACTGTTCTACTGAGCGGAATCCGCTCACGCGATTTTTCCTGTATTGTACCTTTATATACCTTTGTAAGTTAATTGTATACATGTTAATATTTCCAGCTCACTGATGAAGGCACAACCTGCCGAAAACGTTCTGAGCTGCTGAGCTTTATATGATGAAAATAAAATTATTGCATGAAAAATTTGGAGTATAGGAACTCTATTGTCATTCTAACTACATCCGGCTGTTGTCACCACCACACACGCTATCCCAGTTTGCACTCCTCTGGCTCTTCCAGCTCAACCTCCTTCCCCCCAGCCTGCCCCCCCACCTACAGGCCCTCTCTCCAAACAATTTTTCCGGAGGTCCACCTACAGGCCCTCTCTCCAATTCCAGTTTCCAGTTTTATTTGCGCAAACTGCGTAAATTTTTATTTTCGGGATAGGTTTGAAAAATAATATTACCTGCGTATCTATATTGCCCAACATTGGATACGGTAGCAAGTAGAAGACCAAACACATGCTGCCCACAGGGTTCCTCAAATTCCTGGTCCACAATGTCAAGGAGCTCAAGGTTCTGTTGATGAGCAACAAGTCCTTCTGTGCTGAAATCGCCCACTACGTCTCCATCTAAGAACCTAAAGTCCATTGTGGACAGAGAGGCACAGCTCGCCTTCAAAGTGATGAACCCCAATGCCAGACTGCGCAGAGAAGATAACGAATAAATATCTCTGTGGTTATTTTTGCTAAATAAAAATTAGATAAACACAAAAAAAAATTGATCTGTTCCTGTGCCTGATCCACCCAAGTTGAATCTGTCCCATCATGAGAAAGTCCCCCCAAGGAGTCCCCACTGTAACTTGCTTCCCATACAACTACCTCACCCCCCGACACCTGTGTCTCGCCATTGTCCACCACCTCCTCAGACAACACTGGTAAATCCCCACAGTCAGCACACGGAAACAGCAAAAGGTCTTGCGAATTGGGGCAGAGAATGTTCTGGGCTAGCACATCAGAGAAGGGGTGACTATGGGTTTCCAGGGAGTACGTGACCACATGCAATATCCATTTAAAAGTCATGCCACACTTGATTGAGCTCATAATTGACAATTGTACCGGTTGATGCTAAATATTTAAGTTGGGGTCCTGCGTCGTCATTCTAACTACATCCGGATGTTGTCACCACCACACACACTAGCCCAGGGGGCACAACCTCCTTCCCCCCAGCCTGCCCCCCCACCTACAGGCCCTCTCTCCAAACAATTTACGTCTTTGTCCTATCTTTCTCTCTCTCCAAACCATTTTTCCGGATAGCTGCCATATACGGTTTTAAACTGAGTAGTATACATACCACACTTGATCAATCTCATAATTTACGACTGTATCAGTTGATTCTAAATTTTTAAGTTGGGGTCCTGCGTCGTCATTCTAAATACATCCGGCTGTTAACACCACCACACACGCTAGCCCAGGGGGCACTCCTCTGGCTCTTCCAGCGAAACCTCCTTCCCCCCACCTACAGGCCCTCTCTCAAAACAATTTACCCGGATAGGGGACGTATTAGATATTGTACTGATGTTTTTTGTTTTTCTTCTTTTAATTGCCTCCTGACCTGTGATAGGCAGAGCATGGACACTGCCCCTTAGCTGCAGTGGGAAAGACACTCCCCTGGCCAGAGCAAGCCCTTTTTCGATTTTCCGTGGTCGAAAAATCCATGAAATATAAGGTCCCAAGATAGGGGACATATACGGTATTAAACTGAGAAGAATCGATACCATACCGGTTGAAGCAACAGTTTTTCCAAATCCATTCCGGCTGTTGTCACCACCACACACGCTAGCCCAGATCTTCTTTTAATTGCCTCCTGCGATAGATGGGAATCGAACCCGGGTCAACTGCTTGGGAAGCAGCTATGCTCACCACTTTACCACCAACAGCCACAGCAACTGATAAGAACAGATACTAAACTTGATGTCAGCTGCAGTGCCAGCATGAGCAGTGGTGTCACCTGCAGGCGGTGATGGACCTTCGTTGCACCTAGTTGGGTGCTTCCCGAACATGTGATGGGCATGTGCCTCGCCTATCTTTGTCTGGGTGAGCACAATTGCCATGAGGGTAACCACCAGGCTGTTGCCTGAGAATTTGGGGTAATGGTGGGATTAGGCAGCCTCAGAGGCATCCATGCATGCTGCCCCTGCTGTTTCCTGTCCATTTCTGTGGTGTTTCCATCATTTTCTGAGGTTTCCAGGTTTTCACCCAGCCTTCCCTAGGTAGAGCCTTGGTCCCCTGCAAAAATGCTCGAGTCTCCCATTGACTTCAATGGGGTTCGTTATTCGAAACGAGCACCCGAGCATCGGGAAAAGTTCGACTCGAATAACGAGCACCCGAGCATTTTAGTGCTCGCTCATCTCTAGTCTTCACTGCATCTTTCTAGTGGGGCACCTTTCCTTTTTTTTGGTGAAAAACCCCACCACAACCTACGGCAGATAGTCAAGAGAGTCTCCCTGTTGATGGCTGTCAATGTTTGGATTTCCCTAAAGAGGAGATTCAGGAGGAGGCTGGGGACCTCAGGCATAGCTGTCTTGGTGGTGGTAATAGTGGCAACCGTAGCCATGGTATTGGCAGTCGGAGCAAATGCAGTACAGGGGAGGGGGAGCTAAGGAGCCCACCATGATATCTCACAGTCTGATAAAAGTCACAGGGAGGGTTAGGACTCCAATGAAGATTGTGTGTTGGACAGGACCTGGGAGCTGGATTGTGGTGCTGAGCAGGAGGCAACTTCAGAGGAGGAGGGTGGTGGTGGCAGCAATAAAGAGCAGAGGCGACGCATCCCAAAAAAAACAGCCAGAGCCAATTCTGCTTTGGGATCTGTTGATGCCGCCAACAATGTGGATGTGTTAGGCCCAAAACGTGCCAGATCTAAGCTAAGCTCTGTTACATCTATCTCTGGTAGAGTATCTCCCGCCTGGCAGTTTTTCTCCATGCTACCGAAATGGAATGGAATGCGTGGCCAGGAAACAACTTTACACGCCCAGTAATCCTCTGGTGCACAAGCTTAATTCCCACCTGGCCAAGTTGCTGGCGGTGCAATCGCGGCTATATGATTTAATGGAGTTTGCTGCCTTGTACTTTCCCTACCCCACGATTATGTCAGCCTGGTTTCCACACCAGGCACTTATCTGCCTCCTCCTCCATGGACATACTCCCCTTCCCAACAAAAGCAGGGCACAGCATTGCTCCCACTCCCCTCCTTCCTATAACATATTGCCATGCCATGTTTGAGCTGATCAGCCTGGTTGAGAGTAGCCACACAGGCAAGCAGTTGCTAAAGTACATCAAGCAGTCAGTGGAATTCAACTGGGCAAGGTGGTAAGCGACAATAGGGGAACCTGGGGAAAATAACACATGCTCCTTGCATGGCTGATGTCATTAACCTAGTAGTACAATCAGGGGCGTACATTGAAATCATGGGGCCCCATAGCAAAACTCAGTATTGAGCCCCTCCCTCCCTGCACAAATATAAAGTACAATTTCTAATATATATAATAGATTGATTCACAACTGGTTACAGTTGAATCTACAGTTGAATCTAAGAATTCAGTTATGGATTCCGCTACCATGGACCATAGGTTATAGTCCGTGGTAGCGAAATCCATAATGGAATTCTTAGATAACCAGAACCTTGTACGCTGAACTGGAAAACAGAACTTGGGTCATCGCTATTCCTAAATTATAAATATTGAAAAATAGCACACAAATACTTATATTTTAAGGAATGAAGTAGTATATAAATGCCTTGAACATTTATTTTTATTCAATTAAAAAACAGACCCCCCTCCCTGCCATGAGCTCTGCTTGCTTCTGATGCTAAGTGTGCACCAGGCAGAGTACATGGGGGGGATTCTGCCTAGGGCACAATGTCCTGTATATAAACAGCAGCAAGCAGAGTTTAAAGGGGGGATCCCTGCCATGAACTCTGCTATGCTTATACAGAGAAGTGTTTTCACCCCCCTCCCAAAAACAAACAAACAACAGAATCACTGCCCACTCCCCCTCCAACAACCAAATCAAAACTTCTTATTACTCACTCACTCAGTCTCTGGCTGTGCTGTGGTTCCAGCAGTCAGCCTTCACTGAGACAGGCAGGGCCAGAGTGGGTTCACACATGGGAGCAGCAGTCCTCACTCCCTCTGCTGGCTTCTGTATCTGCGCTGATTGGCCAGTTCAGCGATCAGCTGACAGAGGAGAGAGAGCTCTCTCCTCAGTACACAGTGGGGACAGTCTGTAACTGCAGCAGCCTCAGGAACATACACAAAGCTTGTACGTGGGGTAGGGGCCCTGGGAAAAGGGGAAGCATAGCCCACCAGAACTCTAGGTATGGACTCAAGCAGTAGCTATTATTATTGTAGTATAATCAGGGGGCGGGGATTTACATCCACTCCGGGGCCCCTCCTCCCACGGGCCCCTTAGCAGCTGCATGCTTAGCAGCTGCATGGTCTGCCTATATAATAGGTAGGCCACTGAGTACAATACTTTTATAATAAATTTTATAATAAGTACACTAGAGCTTGCGCAAGGTGCTAGCCATGTCCAGGAGACTGTCCTTGCATTTCAGCCATTCTTATATGGCAATGAAGGATCTTCTGGACTTGCAGCGACAGCGTCAGCTCACTAGAGTGCAACATTGGACATGTTAGAGCGTCTATATGAGCAGCGGAAAGCCATAAATGATTTTGTCATGTACCAGACCCTCTCTGCAGGGAGCATGTGTTGTTTTGAGGTCAAGCAGTGTCAGCTCATCCAAGACACCTGTCGGGTGCTGAAGCCCTTCGAAGAGGCCAAAAAGTTGGTCAGCAGGGACAACTGCGGCATGAACGATCTCAACCTCCTTATATTAATCTTAGAATAGGCGCTGACGTTCATGCAGCAGGGGTCAATGGCGGAAGAAGAACAGCCAACGCATCCAGTAACTGTTGGGGACCTACAAAAAGAAACTGCAAAGGAGAAGCAAGATAATGAGCTGCCACAGGAAGAAGAGGAGGAGAGGTCAGAGGTGGAGGAGCAGGAGGACACTGATGACAATGGCACTGGCCAGGACACCCAATCATCTCAGTGGGGGTGGAGCCAGAAAGAACTTGCTCCTTGGGCATGCTGATCAGAATGGCAAACTGCTTGCTTTCTTACGCAGTGACAGGCGTATCATTGACATCAAGCAGTCTGATGATTACTGGATTGCCATGCTTTTAGATCCTCCCTATCTTACTCCCCCAGAAAGGGAGGACAAATTACGTTATTTCCAGGAAAAAAATTTGTGCACAGCCTGGCGCAGCTTTTGGAGAGCTGCTGCCTGCCGCCAGTGTGTCTGAAAAAGAGACCTCTCTCCATCCCCGTGCAGAGTCACCTACCCTCCCACCACCACAAGCATCAGAAGCCGGAGTCTTAGAAGACTAGAGATTGTTATATACCAATTCTTGGGCAATTGGAGTCAACTAATTTTGATCCAAACCAAACTTTTTAAAAAATCAATAGGTTCATTCATCTCTAAAGTTCAACCATCTTCTCCCCATAGGAATCCTGCTTCTCTTACCATGAAGTTGTGTTGAAACAATCCATCAGAGCAGCTCCACTCTCTTCAGACCATATGCGACCATCCTCACTGTGCGGGTGACAGCTGGTTCTCTACAGTTAGGTACAAGTTGTTTGTACACAGGTCGGGTTGAAGATGCACCAGGTTGTGGTCTGATCTTCCCAGGGGCGGTGAAGCTGATGAGTGATATGCCTCATTTGTGTTGGTAAAGAACATGTCCAGTGTTTTATTGGCTTTTAGGTGACAGGTTACATACTGTGTGAAACTGGACAGTGTGAATGATGGAGAAACATGGTCAAAATATCCATACACAGGAAGGAGGGCCTGGGGGTTCAATGTCTGCAACTGACTCACTGCGGATTGCAGAACCTCACTGGCAGCTTCAGCGTTTGCAGAGGGGGGGCATAATAAGCTATCACAATGACATGCGATAGTTCCCTCGGTAAATAGAATGGTCTCATGCTCACAGCTAACAGTTCAATGTCCTTACAGCAAGTTTGCTCCGTAATTGCAATGTGCATAGAGTTACACCATCTATCATTCATGAATATAGCTAGAACTCCTCCTTTCCCTTACTGCTCTCCCTTGTCCTGTCTGCCCAAAAGAGTTTGAAGCCATCCAAGGAGATAAGCATGTCCAGACAGAGGTCGCAATAACGCGTGTACAAGCGTCATAGACACCTGTACAGGCAGTTTTACTCCCTAAAAAATGTCTGATGCGTATCAATACGCACAATCATTTTACTGCCATTCACGAGCGCACTGAGCTCTGTGAACCGATAGAGGCAGCACAGCTATCCAATAACAGAGCTCCGTACAGTACAGAGCTTTGTTATTAGTGAGGAGGCTGCTGATTTGCTGCTGTCCCATTGGTCGCTCCTGTCACACACCCCTTCTACCACGCTGAACGCAGCAGCAGCAGCTTCCTTTTCAGTTATTATGAAAATGGGGAGCGCACACCACCCCCGTGCCATTGCCAGTTGTGGATGAAGTAACAGGGACAGCATGGCGGGAAGTGTCAGGCTTGGGCCCAGGTGATGTGACACCAGAAGTCCCAGCATGCCCTGCAGGAATCTACAGGTATCTGCTGCTGGGAGCTAGTGTGGAGGTTTATCAATGGAAAACTAATAGCCAAGAGCAGGGGTGGGCAATTAATTTTCCCATAGGGCCGCATGAGAAATTGGGATGGTTTTAGAGGGCCGGAATAATATAAATAACTCAGTTCTACCCAATGCTGTATATAGTATATATACTATCCAGAGGTCGCACTACGTTTTTTGCAAGAGAGTAAAAATACTCCACTAACCATTTTTGAGGAGTATTTTTACCCGAGGAGGAGTACAAAAGTTGCGGTAATTTAAATACATAATATATAGGCCTGTACTTGGTCACATCTGCATTGGAGGCTGCATTTGGAGCCTCTGTTGCAGATGTCGAAAGATCAGACAAAAAGCCTTGTATGCAGCACTTTTTTGTTTGGTAAGACAGATCCCGAACGAAAACTGAACGGATCCCATCATAGTCGGTGGAGTCTGTTCAGCTTCTTCCCTGTTGGGTGACAGAAGGAGGGGGAACAGTGTCACTAGTGGGGTGACAGGAGGAGGGGGGAGCAGGGTCACTAGTGGGGTGACAGGAGGAGGGGGGAGCAGGGTCAATAGTGGGGTGACAGGAGGAGGAGCAGAGTCACTAGTGGGGTGACAGGAGGAGGGGGAGCAGGGTCACTAGTGGGGTGACCGGAGGAGGGTCACTAGTAGGGTGACTGGAGGAAGGGGGAGCAGGGTCACTATTGGGGTGACAGGAGGAGGGGAAAGCAGGGTCACTAGTGGGGTGACAGGAAGAGGTGGAAGCAGGGTCACTAGTGGGGTGACAGGAGGAGGGGGGAGTAGGGTCACTAGTGGGGTGACCGGAGGAGGGTCACTAGTAGGGTGACCGGAGGAAGGGGGAGCAGTGTCACTAGTGGGGTGACCGGAGGACGAGGGAGCAGGGTCACTAGTGGGGTGACAGGAGGAGGGGGAGCAGAGTCACTAGTGGGGTGACCGGAGGAGGGGTGAGCAGGGTCTCTAGTGGGGTGACCGGAGGAGGGGTGAGCAGGGTCACTAGTGGGGTGACCGGAGGAGGGGTGAGCAGGGTCACTAGTGGAGGGGGGATCCTTATGGGTGATAACAAGGTGGACAGGACAATGAGGAAGCAGAGGGGGGTGCAGAGAACTAGGAGACTGGATCATTGGGGGAGGAGGGACTCACTTACTTAAAGACCGATAGGCCGGGCTTTTCACTGCCACAACACTGCCAGGTAGTCACAGGCCCAGGGACAGCTTTTCTCTCACACCAGTGACGCGACTCCGTGGCTCTCCAGCGGCCCTGCCATGTTTCCAGCGGTCCTTGGGCAGTGCACACTCTCTTTGCTACAGCCACCCCCTGGAGCCGGCCCCTCCTCCTTCCAGCTCCCGCCGGCTTCCCCCGCTGCAAGACTTGGAATCACTCTGTCGCACACTCATACCAACCAATAACATAGTTCCTTGCTGTAAGGAGCTTTGTTATTGGTTATTTCAGGCAAAGGCAGCATTGCTGTGCTGCCCTTAGACTTTTCCCTGTTTTTCATCAGCGCTGTGAACAGCACGGAGGGCCGGTCAGAGACAGTAGGCAGGCCGGATGCGGCCCATGGGCCACCCCTTGCCCAGGTCTGGCCAAGAGGATGCACAAAACTCTGTTTCTGCCCCTTACTATTAAAACATAACTTTCATTTGATTGCTCTAATACAGTGATACCCAACCTACAGCCCATGGGCCAGATGCGGACAGCGAAGCCGTGTCATGGATGTGATGGAGGCATTTAGGGGTCTGATGGAGGCATTTGGGTGGTTGATAGAGGCATTTGGGGGGCTGATGAAGGCATTTGGGGGCTGATGGAGGCATTTGGGGGCTGATACAGACATTAGGGGCTGATGGAGGCATTGGGGGCTGATGGAGGCAATTGGGGGGCTAAAAGAGGCATTTGGGGGCTGATGAAGGCATTTGGGGGCTGATGAAGGCATTTGGGGGGCTAAAAGAGGCATTTGGGGGCTGATGGAGGCTAAAAAAGGCATTTGGGGGGCTGATGGAGACATTGGGGGCTGATGGAGGCATTTGGGGGCTGATGGAGGCATTGGGGGCTGATGGAGGCAATTGGGGGGCTAAAAGAGGCAATTGGGGGGGCTAAAAGAGGCATTTGAGGGCTAAAAGAGGCATTTGGGGGGCTTATGGAGGCATTTGGGGGGCTGATGGAGGCATTGGGGGCTAAAGGAGGCATTAGGGGCTAAAAGAGGCATTTGAGGGCTAAAAGAGGCATTTGGGGGGCTAATGGAGGCATTTGGGGGGCTGATGGAGGCATTGGGGGCTGATGGAGGCACTGGAGGCTAAAAGAGGCATTTGGGGGCTGATGGAGGCATTTGGGGGGGTGATGGAGGCACTGGAGGCTAAAAGAGGCATTTGGGGCTGATGGAGACATTGAGGGCTAAAAGAGTCATTTGGGGGCTGATGGAGGCACTGGAGGCTAAAAGAGGCATTTGAGGGGCTGATTGAGGCATTTGGGGGGATGATGGAGGCATTTGGGGGGCTGATGGAAGCACTGGAGACTAAAAGAGGCATTTGGGGGCTGATGGAGGCACTGGAGGCTAAAAGAGGCATTTGGGGCTGATGGAGGCAATTGGGGGTAAAAGAGGCATTTGGGGGCTGATGGAGGCACTGGAGGCTAAAAGAGGAATTTGGGTGGCTGATGGAGGCATTTGGGTGGCTGATGGAGGCACTGGAGGCTAAAAGAGGTATTTGGGGGCTGATGGAGGCACTGGAGGCTAAAAGAGGCATTTGGGGGCTGGTAGAGGCATTTGGGGGCTGGTAGAGGCATTGGGGGCTAAAGGAGGCATTAGGGGCTAAAAGAGGCATTTGGGGGCTGAGAGAGGCATTGGGGGCTCTTATCTGAGATTTGATTGGGGGTTATTCACATTGGGGATCTGATTGGGGCTGTGAGCTGAGGTCTGATGAAAAATATTTTTTTTCTTATTGTCCTCCTGTAAAACCTATGTGCGTCTTATAGGGCGAAAAATGCATTCTGTGCTGAGAATCAACGTGATAAACTTTGATCCCAACATTTCAAAACTGGTTTCTGGAAAGCATCTGCAGACGTTACATTAATGAAATGACATCAAATAGTGAGTACAGAAATTATTTCTGGTTTATGATTTCTTTCTAATACTGTGTTATCTAAATTAGTATAATAATTTCCTTTTTAATTATTGCATTTCTTTCTGGCAATGCTACCTGGTTCTGGCCCGCAAAATTTATTCCGTGTCTAGTGATACCCCCAAATGAAAAATGGTTGGGCACAGGGTGGATTTGATTTAAATCGAACTGATTTAAATCACGATTTAAATCACGATTTAAATCACTAGTCAGTAAGGCTTGATTTAAATCAGTGATTTAAATCAAAGTTTCTACCTAAACTAGTTCTTGCTACTTTAACATGCAAGTAGATGAAGATTTTTAGAATCACTTTTTATATTACTTTTTTCTCCCCAGTTTAAGGAAAGAATGTAATAAACCTCAGATCGTACACACAAACAGATCCAGACTTGTCTGTCTGTGGCTATGCTGCAGTATTGTGCTCAAAGTTTCACTTTCATTTTCTTGTCTGCTTGCCCCTCATCCTCCTCACACTTAGATTCACATTCTTCTTGTGTTGTGCTGTGCAGATCTATTCCACTCCAAACAATCAGAAACATATTGTCTAACTTCTTGGACTTGGCACTGAAGTAAAGCGAGCGTCTGTGATAATATAGGAGAGAAACTGCCCACTAATCCTACAGAAACCTCTGGAAGAGCATGGCATTGTGAATGTTACACATATACAGCCTTTATTCTACTGAGTTAAACAACTCAGCTTTATCTCATGATGGAAGAACCTTTGGATGGTAAAATATTTTCCTAAAAAAGCAGTTTATTGAAAAAAATCCGATTTAAATCAAAAAAATCCGATTTAAATCAAAAAAATCCGATTTAAATCAAAAAAATCCGATTTTTTTGATTTTTTTAAAAAAAACATTGATTTTTATCCTCCCTGGTTGGGCACCACTGCGCTAATACCTTAACACCTAAAAGAAAAAAAGAATTTTAAAAACCTGCTGTTTCTCTAGATTACCTTATGTTGATAGTAGTGTTAACAGAGTCTCAGGTGTCTATTAAAGCAGGTACCCTACTTTTATAAACCTTTGAGACTCTATTAACACTACTTTCAACATAAGGTCATCTACAGGGTGGGCCATTTATATAGATACACCTAAATAAAATGGGAATGGTTGGTGATATTAACTTCCTGTTTGTGGCACATTAGTATATGGGAGGGGGGAAACTTTTCAAGATGGGTGGTGACCATGGCGGCCATTTTGAAGTTGGACATTTTGGATCCAACTTGAGTAAGACTTTTCAATGGGAAGAGGGTCATGTGACACATCAAACCTATTGAGAATTTCACAAGAAAAACAATGGTGTGCTTGGTTTTAACATAACTTTATTCTTTTATGAGTTATTTACAAGTTTCTGACCACTCAAAAAAACCTCTTCTCCCACTCTTCACACACTGATAGCAACACTGCGGTTCAACTGCTACATGATGATGTGTTTCTCTCTTTATGCACTGAAGCTGGCACATTCCCTGAGTTTTTCCAGCAAGATGGTAAACCACCACATTATGGGTGTCAGGTCCGAGCATTCCTGGATGAACAGTTTCCTGGAAAGTGGATTGGTCATCGTGGGCCAGTTGAATGGCCCCCAAGGTCTCCTGATCTGACCCCCTTAGAATTTTATCTTTGGGGTCATCTGAAGGCAATTGTCTATGCTATGCGATCCCTGTCTGTGCAGAGTCCAGCCCTGTAGATGCGTTGTGGGAGATATGCGAGTCTCCCGCTCGTGTGAAAGGGGCATAATACTGCCGCCGATTGCCTGATGAATGAACAAGCTCGTTCATAGGGCAATTGTGATTTTTAATCATGCTTAAAAATATTTGTTTACCGGTGACAGATCGTGCTTTCTAATTACAATCTGCTGCCGGCAAACCACTGGACAGTATGGGGACGAGTGATGGCATCCTGCCCCTGATTAGCTCACAGGCTGTCTGTCAATCTTTGAGTCAATCAGACCAAGCCCACTCCCTCCCAAGGCCATGTGACCTTCCATCTTCATCCTTTCTGTCTTTTTGCCTGCCAATTTTCACTTTGTCCGAAGCAAATCGTTAAAACCTCTGATTTGTTTGGCAGCAGAATTTTTGTGAAATTTGTAACGGATCTGATTTATTTAAAATCGATTAGCTCATCTCTAATTTAATCTTCTTCTCGGTTTGGAACCCACAGCTGTGTGAAAGTGGCCATGTGTTTTCTTTATGTGTTTCATGCTCTCTGATTAGAGAAAATCTAATAGAAACCTAAGTACGTAGTTTTCAGAGGCAGATGAAACTTCTGTGACCACTTCAGCATTTGTAGCTTCATGTACTGAAATGGTCACCACTCAAGAAGAACAGTCGTTATTAGGCAACCTAAAGTACACATGGTAAACTGGAGAATGGGAGTGGGCTGCTCCTGCTTCCTGCCAGGAGGGGAGTCTAGTGAGATAGAGAAAGGAGAGGAAAGGGAGTTCCTGTACAGATAGTGGGGGAGTGAGGAAGCACATGTCAGAGCTCCCACTGCCAGGAACCATATCCTATTACCCTGTGAGACCAACACTACAGAGGGAAACCCAGGAACCAGACAGCAGAGTGATCAATGAAATACAGCTTTACAGACACTGCTGCAAGGTGAGTGACAACCACGCCACAACCTGGAGCCACAGAAATTGCACTTTGTATTTAACACTGCTGGGTGTGCAATGAGTTAGATTTTTGGACTAAGTAAAAAGAGTCTGTTATAAATTTACTTCTGCCCTGTTTTTTCAAACTACACTTTCATTGCACCAAACCCCAGGGAGTGATGGCCTGAGGGAGTGCACTGTGACACAATATCTCATAAGGGCCACTACCACTCCCATCCTTTGCACAAGCTCCTCAGGGACTCAATGAATACTGGTTTTGTTATTGTATAGAACTGGTTTTATAATTGTATAAAGGGGTTCTCCAGGACGTAACAAATGATGACCTATCTCTAGGAGAGGTCATCATTATCAAATCTACAGGTGTTTGACACCCACACCCTTTCCGACCAGGTGTTCAGGAGCACTTGAAGCAGCCTTTAGAACTAGACAACTTCATCTATTGAGTAGTGGATATAACTGGTTACTGTAGTGCAGCCCATATTAAAGTGAATGAGAGCAAGGCTGCAGTAACCAGCTCCATCCACTAGTCAAAGCACCAATTTCTGTCTTCAGAACTACTTCTGAGGAGCTGATCTAAAGGGGTGTGGGGTGTCAGATCCCTGACGATCTAGGAGCAGGTAATAAATTGTTAAATCTCGGAGGGCACCTTTAAGTTATACTTTATTATTAATGAGTATTTCTGAACTGAAGCCTGACTTTTATATATGTAGGCGTGAACTTGAACATTTGACAAATGAATGACTTGCATAAATTTGCAAACTATTTCTGCCCATTTAACTGGTCCCTCTAGTCCACTAGGACAAAGATGGCTCAAGGCAATCATATTTAATCAGGTCATAGTAACATTCTGAGCTTCTTAATAGCAGAGCCTCAAAGTCTAGAACTCTGCTACCATGCAGCATGCAGAGAATATCACTATATTACTGGCTAGTTATAGATTTCTGCCATATGTCAGTATATAATTGATTTCTGCAGAATATTAAAACATATGTATTACAATAATCAATTTACAAAGATTATTAGATTATAAGATATTTATTAAACAGAAATACACCTAAATTCGGCATATTTCTGGCGCAAATTGCTCTGGTGGATCCACGACCAGGTAAAGGGCTTATTAAGACCGGCGTCTAAAACACTGGTCTTAATAAATGTGCCCCTATGTTTTTTCATAGTGAACCAACATCCATCAGTTAGAATAGAGTCACATCTGTTTTGAAAGCTCCATCAGGAGCCCCTGTTACAGATATTGTTTAAAAAAAATAATGAAAGAATGGGCTCTTAGAATTCATCTGATGGATGTGAATAGAGATTTCAAAAATTCGATTCGGTAGATTCACAGTATTTTTCCCAAAAATTCAATCCGAATTAATTTGTCAAAAAGGGTGTTAAATCAGGTCTATCCTGGCCTGCAGTTAAACTTTAGGGAGCATCTATCCTGGTGTACATCACAGTGCAGCAACATACATAGCTAGTCCTTTCTGGTAGCGAAACAGTTACTGTGCATCTGAATGACAGGCAGGTCACATATATGGTCGTGCACATCATTGGGAAGGCCACCAACATTCCTAGCTAACCCCTAGCTAACAAAAAAAAAAAAAAAACATACAGCATCCTTTAGTAAAGCAATTTAAAAAAAAACGCTGCAAGCCCTGTTCCAATCTTTAGTGGAACAAAATAAGGACATGGAGGCAGTGACAATAAAGTAGTTAAGAAAAAAACTGTTCTTTTAATCCATTTTATGGCAGTGCAAACACATGCATTTGAATTCCTTCTGTTAGATATAGAATTAGTGTGCATCACTATTAGACTTAGTTCACACTTGATTTATTTGGTTAGTAATTGTCAGCCCAAAGCAGGTGCGGGTCAAACCCACAGAACAGGTCCAAATCTATTCTTGATAACTAGTTAGAGAGTAGGCTTGGCATATCAATTTGCCTCACAATAAGTGATGGCAATAACTGACCAAATAACAGAAGTGTGAACTCCGCTTTACAGGTCAATATTAGCTTGAGGTCTAATTTATCGGCGTGGACTTAACCATGCAGTGGCCCAAAATTCAAGGAGTGGCCCCATGACAGTTGGGAAGGTGTCAGCAGTGAGGCTTTGTTCATACAACTGTCTTGAGCATCTGCTTTCACACCTTCAGTATTTGGTCAGCATTTGATCAGTATTGGTAAGGCAAAAACAGGAGTTCTTCCCATTATCTGTAACCATAGTTTCTATCTCCAGTCAGTGAAGAGACAACCAGGATTCGATTTCTTGGTTGATGGCGTGGGGCAGTTGCTCCCAAGTGTGGGTCAGTTAACCCAGGCTGAGATGACGAGCAGTAGGAGAAGGAGGAAGGGCATCAGGAGCAATAGATGAAGGGAAGGAACGACAGCTTCCATCTGCTGAGGTTGTTAAGCCCTGACTGCTGTAGAAGATGTGAGGGCCGCTGGTAAATGCAGAGGTTGCTGCATCAGGCTGTACCACTACACTATTGCCACAGTTTTCCCAGGCCACTTTATAGTGATGCTCCATGTGTTTACGTAGGATCGTGGTGCCAACATTAGCACCCTGACCATGCTTCACCTTCTTCCCACATATCCAGCATACCGCCACGTTAACGTCCTCCAGTGACTTGATAAAAATTTCCCACACTGCCGAGTATGGCATTTTACCCCCACCATTGCATGCTGACTGACTGCCGCTGCCTTTATGAACCTGTGCACCGCTAGTTGTTGCCTGACAGGTAGGCTCCTGAGTAGCCGACGGACTACCCCAGGAACGTTTGGCAACAAATCTCCCACTGCTTCCACCCTGCCGGGTCATTGGCATGCTGCCACCCTGCAGCACTCTCACAGGCCTGCTGCCACTCTCACCCCCTTACAATAATGATGATGATGCCCCCTCTTCACCTGGCTCCCACGTGCAATTGGCTACATCATCATCAACTAACGTTTGTTCGTCACTTATGTCACCCTCATCAGTCTCATGGCCACATCCCTGACCACTCCCAACACATGCTCCCACCTGTCATTATCACCAGTTGCACGCCTAAGGAAGGATGCTGCGGACCTCGCTAAAAAGTGGAGCAGTGCTGGCAGCATGCATAACTTCCCCAGCAGAAGAAGCAGCAAAAGAAAGAGGCAGTTTTAGGACTTGTGATGGCACAGAGGTTGTTTCTGGGTCATGCCAACTGTGTGGTATCAGAGAAACCCACTGATTCCTGGCTGAGTGTATCTTTTGTCACCTGCAATGATGTTGAAGAGCAAGTCACCATTGCAGTACAGCTGGATTGTTGGTCAAAACATGACTACTGGATGATAGTGGCAGCTTGAGTCTGTTGCAACTCCTGCTAACACCACCCCTTCTTCTGCTGCTACTTGTGCTGACTATAGCAACATTTTTGTCACTGCCTGTTCCTTTTGAAGGCCCAGGCAACTGTCTGTTGGCCATAGTGTACAGTAAATGAAAAAGTATCGTAACAGCAGATAGACTACAAAAATGTGCCTATATATTACACCGCCTGTTGACAATTAGTCTGATGCACTGTACGTCTATTTACGTACGTACAGTTTAATCATTAATGGAGCAACAGATTTTCTAGCTACATGCGCCTATATATTCAAACAGCTGTTGAGACTAAGTCTGATGCACAGTCATTATATGTATAACAGAACAGATTAAGTATAAATGGCACATCAGATTAACTCGGTACTCGTGCCTATACATTAGACCAGCTGTTAAGACTAAGTCTGATGCAGTCAGTCTATGTATAACAGAACAGATTAAGAATGAATGGCACAACAGAGGAACAAGATGCACATGGCAATTACACAGAGCCTATACTGTCCCTGCAGTCTCCCCACGCTCTTTCTATGCTCTCCCTACAGTGTCTAAAAACTCTTCCTATAATCTCCCTACACTGTCCCTATCCAAGATTATACAATTAAAGCTTTGTTAAACTCTGCCCCTAGCACTTTACATGTCTCTTCCTATGCTCAGTTCACTGTAAAATTGCAGAGGGCAGGCAGAATTAGGCTTTTTATAGGGCTGTGACATTACAGAGGATGGCTGCTGATTGGCTGGCTGAACAGCATTATGGGTCATATCTTCTTCCTGGGCTACTTAATTTCACTTTGTAACACATGTAGCCACCATTTTAGGAAAAAAATCGATTTGTTACAACGAAGCGAGAAGAAATTTGTATTCATTGCAAATCGAAGTTTTCATGAAATTTGGATCAAATTCAATCCATTTCACTTCAATTCACACTAGATGTGACGCAAACTATAACAAAATAGAAAAATGTAAATAAAAGTACAGATATGAACCTAGCCTTACAAGTTATACACATACTGAAAAATAATAAAAATATGGCAGCACAACCTTTCTCATACAAACAATAGAACTAAGGAATGGGGATCATTCTAAATTAACCCTTTCAACCCCGGGCCTTTTTTCACCTTCCTGCCCAGGCCATTTTTTACAAATCTGACATGTGTCACTTTATGTGGAAATAACTTTGGAAGCTTTTACTTATCCAGGCCGTTCTGAGATTGTTTTCTCGTCACATATTGTGCTTCACGACAGTAGTAAATTTGTGGCAAAATATTTCATTTTTATTTATAAAAAAATACAGAATTTACCAAAAATTTGGAAAAATTTCCAAATTTCGATTTCTCTACTTTCAAAATAAATGATAATACATTCAAAAATAGTTATTATTTTACATTCCTCATATGTCTACTTAATGTTGGCATCATTTTATAAATGCCATTTTACTTTTTTAGGACGTTAGAGGGCTTAGAAGTTTAGAAGCCATTTTTCAAATTTCCACCAAATTTTCCAAAACCATTTTTTTAAGCACCAATTCAGATATAAAGTGATTATGAGGGGCTTACATAATGAAACCCCCCATAAATGACCCCATTTTAGAAACTACACCACTCAAATTATAAAAAACTGCTGTTACAAACTTTGTTAACCCTTGAGGTGTTCCACAAGAATTAAAGGAAAATGGAGGTGAAATTTCAAAATTTCACTTTTTTGGTAGATTATTCATGTTAATTATTTTTTTCTTGCAACACAGCAAGCGTTAACAGCAAACTAAACCTCAATGTACATTGCTCTGATTCTGCAGTTTACAGAAATACCCCATATGTGGTGGTAAACGTCTCTGGGTTTGTGGCAGTGGTCAGAAGGAAAGGAGCGCCATACGGATTTTAGTGGCAGATTTTGCTAGAATGGTTTTTAGGCACCATTTTGTAATTGAGAGACCCTGACGTACCCCTACAGTGGAAATCCTCATAAAGTGACCCCATTTTGGAAACTACACCCTTCAAAGAATATATTGAGGGGGGTACTGGCCACTTTGACCCCTTTTACGCTATTTATGGAATTTGGAAACACTTGGCTGTGAAAGTGTCTTCCAATAAAATGTTGCTTTATGTGTTTATCCTCTTTTGGATAAGCACTCTACACACTGTAAAATCGTGAAGAAAGCCTTCCCAAAAGAATGAAAGCTGCTTTAAAGAGGACCTCTCATGGTTTGTAGTTAGTGTAGATAAATACCTTTGGTTCCCGGGTACTGATGCTGATGCTGCCACCCTGCCTGTTTTTTTTTAAATAGCACTCCTGTGCCCCGCTGTGCCCCCCTGTAGTTTTCACGCTCAGTATGTAAATACTGAGCATCGGAACAGGGAGGAGGAGACGCCAGAGTTTCTCAATGGGCGTCTCCTTCTCCCTGGCTGTGCCGCGAGGAGAGCGTCAAAGCCAGGGAGAAAAAAAAATTCACCTTCTCCCTAGCTGTGATGTTCTCCGCTGTGTGGATCATGGTACAGCGAGGGGGAAGGAGACGCCCAACGTCGCCTCCTCCCTGTTCTGATACTCAGTATTTAAATACTGAGCACGAAAACTACAGGGGGGCACAGCAGGGCATAGGAGCGCTATTTTAAAAAAACAGGCAGGGTGGCAGCCTCAGCGTGAGGTACCCGGGAACAAAAGGTATTTATCTACACTAACTACAAACCATGAAAGGTCCTCTTTAAGTGCAAAGAGGGAACCAACTCCATATTAATGCCTAAGGATTTAGTATGGGGTGTCATAAAAGCTCCTGTAGGTGTAATGTATAGATGTCTCAATACTTTTGTTGCAGCTTTCCTAGATACTGATGTAATTGCGTTAATAAACCTACCTACTTTTATAATGCTGACATTTATGTAGAGTCCTAATAGAGATCTGGTGGTGGCTCATCTGTATAATACACTAATCAGAGTGTATTATATTAACAAAGTCTCCTTAAAAAAAACATGAACACCTTTCTAACACATGGTTATTGTATGCCACATGTAAGGACATTTCATTTATCAGAATGGAGTTTGATGATTAATGTTGAGCGAAGCGAAGAATTCGTAGCGGAATTCCATTCAAAGTTTGGGAAAACTTCAATTATCAATTAATCCAAATTTCCTCATGCTTCGTGGTAACAAATCAGTTTTTCCTAAAATGGCGGCTGCACGTGTTACAAAGTGAAAGTAAGAAGCCCGGGAACGCAGGATCACCCATAATGTAGTGCAGCCAGCCAATCCGCAGAAAGCCACCACCTGTGATGTCACAGCCCTATAAAACCCTCATTCCACGGGGTCTCCGTCATTGTCCTGTGAGCTGAGCATACGGAGAGACGTGGCAAGTGCTCTTGCGCTAGGGATGGCATTGCTGAAAATGATAATTAGAAGAATATTGGAGAGGGAGGTTAGGGAAGTGCAGAGAGAGCGCAGGGACAGTGCAGGGAGACTTATTCTGCTTTATTTATTTACTCCTATATTTACTTATTCCTACATCAGCCATAAACTAAGATATGTAATTCAATACCAAATAAGATGGAAGCCTTTATTATTTCACTGCCATCGTGCCAACCGATACCATCCAGTCTGTACCCCTTAAGGGGGCCAGGTCCTAATGATGACCATCCTCATCTTTTGCTGGCTTTTTCAAAGTCTCCATGTCCTACAAAAGTCAGCAAGATGCAGAGAGAAGAGCTGGATGTTCCTGATGACATATTCTAATTGATATTAGATGATGTGGAAAAGGAGAAGAAGCAGATGGCAGAAAAGGGGCTCTCACCTGTAGGGCTGCAGAGAGCTTGGGTTGTTGAAGTGAGTATGCCAGAGCTGATTAATATTCTGTATTTACTGTTAAATAACCTGCAGGAGAGTGAAGGCCAGAACAGCAATAAAATGCATATTGTCTCCCCAACCTAACCAGCCAAACCCCATACCAGCAGGTGCTGTGAGGTCATTAACAATGAAGACTGACTATACAGTGCGGTCTTAATTATTAAATGATGCCGCTCCATGTGGCCATACTCTAAGACAAAGTGGCCTGTGTATACCAGATTTGTAGTGATTTGTGACAAATTAATTTGTAACAAATTAAATGTGTTGGCTAAATCCATCGAAAATGTTGAATCAAATTTTTCAAAACTTCACTCATCTCGAATATTCGAGACACATATATGGTAAATAGTGCAAATACATTATTATAAATATAATATAAACATTTTAAATATCACCTACCTAGTATGCTCACGGACATGTTTAAGTCTCTTTTCTTCTGACGCTTGTCATAGAACTGGAGCAGAGTCCCAAACTCAGTCGCAATTTGTAATCCACATAGGCAAAATTAGTCTCACATCAAGAAGTTTGGGGCACGATGTTCAACCAAAGGCGAGCATCGACTAAGGCCCTCTAATTATATAATACAACAATGACAAGCATATATCTTAAAATAATATAAAGTTTATTCAATATATATTATATTAAAAAATTTTTACACATAAACAATCAGTACATATATAGCGATGGATAAACGTCCACAGCGGATACACCACAGGATCAATCGCCGAGTGCTCTGGGTGGCACAGCTCAATTCATAATGGTACATAAGTCACAATATATAATGTCCATTCGTCATACCATAAGTACATATTTAAAGTGCCAGTGCATAAAAGTCCTAAATAGACAAACATACATTACATAAATGCATAGTGCTAAAGTGCATGCCTACCAACCCCAGGCCCTCCACTCTCGACGCGCGTTTCGCTAGCTGCTTCCTCAGGAGATCTCCCCGCTCCACGTTGAACCAAATAACGGTTCCCCTTCGGTGCTCCAGCTTAGTGTCACCGGAACGGGGGTGCTCCAAAACCTGAACAACCCACTCCTCCACCAGCTTTTTATATTCCCAGAGGGTCTGGGCGTTCCGGGTGACAGCCTCAGGGACCATCAAATTCTGGCGTAAGGAGTAGTCCTTGCGCGGCGGAGCGGGAACTCCTGCCGCCTCCGCCTTGTCAGCCAGTGGAGTCACCACCTCAGCAGGCACCTCATCCGACTTTCTGTTGAGTTGTGAGAGATAGATCTCCGGTTCCTTCTCCTCATAGGGGTCGTCTGCCCACAACATGCTTCCCCAGTCAGGACCTCGCTGTCTCGCCGCCATCTTATTCTGCTGACTTGCCACGTCTTCCTCGCACGCAGGAGAAGTGGGCGGAACTACCAGGGAGGAGTCTGCATCGCTGAATAGAATTCGTATGCAACAGCGTGTAGAGTAACTACCAGGGAGGAGTCTGCATCGCTGAATAGAATTCGTATGCAACAGCGTGTAGAGTAACTAGCAGGGAGGAGTCTGCGCAACAGCGTATAGAGTAACTAAATTATACGTAGAATAGCGTCTAATTTAGCGGATAAACTACGTAGCGATGTATACAAAAGCGAAGCAAATCACCTAATATTCGGATTCGCTTCGCAGCTGAAAAATCCCAAGATTCGATATGAATCAACGAATCGACGAATCGCTTCGCTCATCTCTAATTATTGGTTTTATGATAAATACGGTGGGGGTTGGTTGCATAGAAGAATATTGAGGCCAATTATCTTATGGTTTAGGGCTGACTAACAGATTTAAATAATGTGTACGGGTATACAACCGGTTGGTAGGGGACATAGTTATATATAATTATAACACAGTTATGTATTTAATATGACATTATGCACTGGCCCTTTGTTTTAGTTTTGTCCTTTTTATTTGATGTATTGTATGCGGCGTATATGATACGTGATGGTCACATACATTATTTAGTCACTTAAGCACATCACGTGTGGCACGTGTTTTCACTGGGTGCACTTCATGTGTGGGCACTTGTTTATGAGATTCACTTTGGGTTTTTTTTTTATGTAAAATTGAATTGTTATATTTTTTTATTATTTATTGAGATGTATTTATTTGTATTAATATATATTTGGTTTATGGTACACTTCACTCGCTATTTAGCTTGTGGAACATCATTTATTCACATACATATTGTATGTCACATTGTGCCTTAATCGCCCCCTATTAGGAGTGTCTTGGCCGATTTACCTGTCTGGATGTGGTGCGTTCCACTGTGGAACGCGCCTTACTTCCGGGTTACCCCTTCCGGTTCTTAGCAATCAGGGCGCATGCCCTGGGCTGGCGTGCGTTCCAGGGTGGAAAGCAGGTGTAGTTCCGGGGTGTGTTTGCCTTTTAGAATAATAAATGCATAGTTAAGGATTTATATGGCCAGATCTGCGTTTCCCTATGACACTGCGATGGATGAAATTTTCACCTTGATAAAACAACAAGAATGAGTTCCAAAGATATCTTGATTGTGTGATATATCTATGTGCTGATGTCACTTCTGGTCCGGATGTACTGACACTATGGGGGAGGGAGGTGCTGCTCAGGTGTGCAACATTGAAGATAATTCATGTGGGTATAAATGGCTTGCTTTATGGCCAGTCATTGTATCTCCTGATGAAGCAGTGATCGAAACGTGTGTCGGGATAGCAGTCAGCCATGGTCTGGTAACATGATCTCTTTATATTTGTGATATATGTGTTTTGTACTATATACTACTCATTGGCATTTTCTGCAGTTATTGTATGGATCTTGTGGCACTAGCACTTTACTATTTACATTGTATTCCTGCAAGTATGCTCTTATAGAGGAATTATCATGTTGACCACCTTGGCTGCTTGGCGGTGCACTTACCTGCTGTTTGACGTGACCACCACCATTTACTCTAACATTTATACTATTTTAATGTAATTTCAATAAAATTATTTATTTAATTACTAATTTGTAATTAGTGTTGTGTGATTTGATTTAAGAGAGGGCCTTATTATAGTGCGCCCCAGTGTTCTGGTGGCGCACTGTGCCCCATTCTTGGTATTGGTGTATAAAATCACTTTAGTAAGTGCAGCTTGAGTTAAGTCCTCTCAAAGATGTATGTGATCTGGAGTTCTCATAAGCTTCTCAAGCTCATCTTGCAGTGACTGACAGCTTTCTCCCTATGTACTGCCATTGATAAATATGAGGACTCGCGCTGCACTTTCAGGACATTGTGAGTTTCCATTTTTCAGTTTTCATATTTAGTCCCTGCATTCGCAAAGCCATAACTTTGTTTTGTTTTTGTACTTTCTAATGGCATCATTTACTGTTGCATACAATGAAGTTGGAAGCAGGAAAAAAAATTCCAAATCAGTTGAATTGGGGGGAAAAAGCGCAATTCCGCCACAGTTTTATTGGTTTTGTTTTTACAGCATTCCCTATACGGTAAAACTCACCCATGGCCTTCATTTTAGGGTCAGTAAAATTATAACTATACCACATTTATATATTTTTGTAGTTTTTCTTGTGTTTTAATAAAAAAAATAAAAAAAATGGGAATTTTTTTTTCATTGCCCTCTTCTGACCCCTTTTTTTTTACAGTTACCTATGGTTTTTAATACCACATTGAAGTCTGTATGACTTTTTAATCACTTTGTATTCAATTTTTAGGGTAAGGCAACGAAAAAATTGTGAATCGTCCATTTATTTATTTATTTATTCATTACATCATTCACTGTATTGAATAATTTTTTTAGATTTTAATAGTATGGAAATTTTGGGATGTGCCAATGCCTGTGATATTTTTTTATTATTATTATTTATTTTTATTTTTACATATTTTTTATATTTTTAAAAAACTTTTTTTTACTTACTATTAGACCAGCAAGGACCTAACAACATGCCATGAACTGATTGCCATTTCTATTTGGCAATGGGATTTAAGACAGGCCTATTGTCACAGTAGGGAACAGTGAACCATGAAATACCAGTCCCATTGTCCTAATCTGCCCGTCATATTTGGCCATGGCATCTAAGAGGTTAAATATCTGCGACCGATTTCCGCCATACATATATTGAAAATATTCAAAAAGGGTTAAAGAGGACCTGTCACCATTCCTAACATGTCTGTTGTAGTAACTCATGTAATAACAATTCTGGAGTATCTATTCTTATGAGTCTGTGTTGTGCCATTCTTTTATTATTCCTGGTAGAAGTTATGAATGAATTGCCCACAGTTTGCAGTAAAGGTACAGATGGGTGTTGCCATTTGGGGGGGTGTCCCTGCACAGTCTAACACTGGCAGCACTGATTGGACAGAGTCAGACACTGGTAACACTCAGAAGTACCTTTACTGCAGACTGCTGGCAATTTATTTGTAAACTTCTACCAGGAATAATACAGGAATGCCACAGCATTGAGTCATAAGAATAGATGCTCAAGAATTGGTATTACATGGGGAATGCAAGTAGTTACTAAAACTAGCACATCAGGAGAGGTGACAGGTCCTTTTTAAAAAGTGTGATTTTATATATAATATTTAAAGCATACCTGACTTTTCAAAAGAAGTTTGAATAATGGCTGTGCTGCTTTGTGCACAACTGTCAAGGAACAGGTAATTTTTGGGCTTCCCTAAAGTATTTTTCAGCTACTGTATATTAGTCCCTGTTTCAGCTGCATAGCTAGATGCATTTCACTCAGAAGTAATGGACATATCCCTTCTGTGAAGTCTGCCAGCACTGTACTGCTATGATGTAATTTCCCTTACTTTCCACTATGTTTGTTTTCAGCTCCGGAGCACACAGAACTGATAAGAAGATGGAATCATAATAATCATGATGTCTTTCATTATTTCATGCTGCCCTCGGATAGGGAAACATAAACATGATGACAGATTCCCTTTTAGTTAAACTGAATAATAATAAATTAACACATAAATAGTAATAAATGAAGAGAAATAATAAATAATAATGAGAACTACATGGTGAAATAAGATGAATCATATAGAGGAGAATAGAGTTCTGTTGATCAACCGAAAATAGATACAGAAAAAGAAAGGATAAAAAAAAAAACAGGACATTATGCACTCATCACTTGAACACTCATTATAAGGTAAAGGGATTTCCTAAATGAATCCGGGAATCACTGAGCATTGACAGCAGTAAGCAGAGGGCTGTTTCCATGGTGACAATGTTACTGAAACCCCACAAATGTAGACTCCCGGGGGAGGGGGGATGACAGCTGAGGCGGAATTGGAAAAGCCAATTTTTACTTTGTACCAATAACACCTGATCCCATGCAAAAACTGGAGACGATGTGTCATGAAGTAATGAAGCTATATTCTGGAAGTAAAGGGGGAGGGAGGAACAAACACATCCTAGATTATAATAATAATGCCTTTTCGTTGTTTCTTCCCATGTGAAGCACTATTGTATTAATGTATTGGGAAAAGGGTGACATTATTTCAAGAATTATCTCTATTATCTATCTGTCTGTCTGTCTGTCTGTCTATCTATCTATCATATTTAACTTCTTTTAAATTTTTAGTATATTTTGAAGTATAGTATTAGTTAGGGTTGGGCAATTTACCAGTGTTCACGATATACCGCAGTATTAAAAAACGACGATATGGCGATATCGCCGTTTCTTAATTACCGCAGTATTTTCGTGACGTCATAGAAGCTGTCGCACTTGAGTGCTTGCTGCCTCTAAAACGTCCGGGGCACAGCCGACACAGTGGAGAAGGAGAAGGTCCCTCCCTCTCCACTGTGATCCGGTTGCCGCTGCCACCAATGAGAGGTGAGGAGAGGAGGGGCTATGGCCGTTGAGCCACCAATGTGGAGTGAAGAGAGGAGGAGAGGCGGGGCTGTGGCCGCTGATCCACCAATGAATTTCATTTATCTCTTTATATAGGCTGAAGTATAGGCAATAACAGAAGGCGGCGATCGCGCGAACGGTAGCAATTGGCGCGGTTCGGCGGGGTCCCCGTCATTGAATCCGGGTGCCGGCCATATCACATAGTCGGCACCCGGATTCAATGACGGGGATCCCGCCGAACCGCACCAATTAACCCTTCAGGTGCCGCACCTGAGGGGTTAATTGCCGCGGTTTGCGCGATCGTCGCTTTCTGTTATTGCCTATACTTTAATTAAGAGAGAATTAAATACATTGGTGGCGCAGTGCGCCCCTCAATACCCCATTATAATAAACATTGGTGGCAGTGGCCACATGGTCCCCTTCCCCCTTTCATTGGTGGTGCAGTGGTAGCTTCTGATCGGAGCCCCAGCAGTTGTGGCTCCGATTGGTTACCATGGCAACTAGGACGCTACTGAAGTCCTGGCTGCCATGGTAAGCTCCCTGCTGCCCTGTGTACAAAGCCCAGGGCAGCAGGGAGAGTGTGAAGTCCTATTCACCCTAATAGAGATCTATTAGGGTGAATAGAACATGGGATTAAAAGATCCAAGGATCTAGCCCCTAAGGGAGCTAATAGTTATTAAATAAAAAGTTTAAAAAAACACCAAAATATTAAAATAAAATAAGGCCCCATTCACACGACCGTATGAATGGGGCCGTATCTATCCGCAAAAATGCGGGCATAGATGCGGCCGCATTGACTTCTATGGGGCCGGGAGCTAGCTAGCTCCGTGCCGTGGCTCTTTTGAAGTATGTCCTATACTTGTCCGTGCGCACTGACAAGTATAGGCATTTCAATGGGGCCGCACGGCGTGTGTTCCGAGCGCTGCGGAACACATGCCAGGCGGCCCCTGTATATTTGCGGGTCCGCAGTAATGCGGGCCCGCAAATATATGGTCGTGTGCATGGGGCCTAAAATAAAAAGATCACCCGTTTCCCAATTTTACATATAAAAATATATAAACAATAATAAAATAACATTACATATCGCCATGTCCGAAAAAGTACAAGCTATTAAAGTATTAAAAAATATGTCCTATGCGGGGAATGCTTTTCCGTGGTATCGACTATCGCAATACTTTTTTATGGGACCGAAATTGAATCAAAATTTTGATATTGTGACATTCCTAGTCACGGGGGCATAACGTCATCTCAGATCCATTAGGTCACAAAGAAATGGCATCTAGCGGCTGTTATCCCCCGGAGCCAGGAGACCGACGCTGGACAACAGTCACTACGCTCTGGGGGCTAAGATAATATGGCTGTAGTGTGTAGGGATTAAGGCCCATATGGGAAGCAATGGTATTTATTAAATGACCCCCAATGCTTTACTTGGATGAAAGGCACGTTTATGATGCCAGTGTGCACTTCTGACAATGTGCACCTATGATGGGCGTGCTCTGAACAACCCACTTATCAGGGTTTTCCGCTAGCATGTCCCATTTTCTATGGGAGAGCCGAAGATAACTGATCGCTGTTATCTCCAGGACTCCCATAGAGAATGAATGGAGCAGCAGGGGGCATGCACGACCGTCTGCTCCATCAGATTTGGGGGAACGATGACCCCGTTCTTGGTGGGGCAACTAAGAGATATTTCTGTATGGGGGCCTACTCCTTGTCACATGTTTCGCCAGCAGCCGATCACCAAAGCAACTGCAAAGAGCTATCATTACTTCTCTAAAAAAAGCTGTACCAGCCCTGCACACATATGTTTAGCAGAAGGTGGTCCAATCCTTGAGCATGTCGGCGTTGACATTACATCTCTGCATTGTAATCATGGAATTTCTGCACCAATGTCCTCCTCTGCCTCCTCATCCTCCACCTTGTCCTCAGCGTCCGCTGTAGGAACAGTTCAGAGTGGTCCTCCAGCATACCACCTATGTAAAGCTCAGTGGTGTCATGCGGTTCTGCACCTGGTAATCCTGGGTGAATGCAGTCACACTGGGGAGGAACTGCTCCACATCATCCTGGCTGTCTCCTTGCCAACTGTAGATAGGAACCATGGTCACCAATAACAAGAAGAACTTTCTGTCTGCACTGCATCAGGGAGCGCTGACCCATGCGCCCTGTTTGGCACACGTCTTTGGTTGTCACCCGGTTCCTGAAGTCTTCCACCCAACTGCAAGACATCTTGAAAATGTCAAGGAAACTGACATGCACATCTGCCACTCTTATCATGCAAAACACGCCCTCCATGAGCTGCAAAGGCAGAGTGTTGTTCCTCTACATCACCTCATATCCGATGTTTCCACATGTTGGAACTCCACTTTCCACATGTTTCACCAACTGTATGAGCAGTGGAAACACGTGACCGATTTCTTGATGATGCAGATGGACAGGACTACTCCCAGTGTAAGTTTGACATTAAACAGTGGCAGCTCATGCATGACACCTGCCATTTGCTCAGGTCCTTTGAAAGGCCACTTTATTTGTCAGTTGCCAGGACTATGGGATGAATCATGTCCTTCCACTCCTTCACATCTTGGAGGGGGTGCTGATATGTCTGACCGGCCAGGTGAAAGAAGACGTCTCAACTTCATGGCCACCTTAGCCCTGTGGAGGCCAAACTGGCACAAGAGGAGCAGAGGAAGCATGAGGAGCTAGAGGGCAACAATGAAGACGACATAGATGACCTCAACACACCATGGCAGTATGCTGTGGAAATGGAGGCAGGGAGTCCCTCCGAGTCCCTTGTGCAAATGGCCAGATGCTGAGTTGCTTGCGTAGTGACAGCCACATTATCACCGTTCAGCAGAGGGATGACTACTGGCCTTTTTTAATCCTTCTGAGAGGGATGAAAAACTCCTTTGAAGTCGGTTAGTCGCTAACTACATGCTCCAAAAGCCATCCTCATGAAGGTCTAACCCCAGGGAACTCTCTGAGCTTACGTTCCACTGCCATGACTGCTGGAGCTGGGTGGGTGGGGGTCAGGAGCAGCACCAGCTCCATCAGAAGCAACTTAAGTCATGAGTCTCTGATGAGCACTTTTCTTCACACGCCTACTGAAGAAACCAGCCAGTAGCAGCAGGACATGGAGCAGAGCCTGAACCAGCAGCCGGTTGCATACTTGGACTGCAACCTGTCAACCAGATCCAAGATCCCCTGGACTACTGGGCAGCCAATCTTGAACTGTGGCCGCAACTGGCCAGTTGTGCCCTGGACAAGCTTTCCTGCCCGGCCAGTAGTGTGGCATCAGAGCAGGTGTTTAGTGCAGTGGGTGGCATAGTTACCCCAAAGAGAACTTGCCTTTCAATACAAAATGTTGAGAGACTAACCTTTATAAAGATGAATCAGGCCTAGAGCAACCAGGATTTCCAGGCACCAGTGCCTAATACAACAGACTAGATCATTCTGGCAGTAATGATCTGACTATAGTGTGCTGCCACACCAGAACATTGTAACAAATGGCCCATTACTTCTGCCCACATCCTGCTGCCACTATTCTGATGCTAGCACCCACCTGATGCCACACACCTGTTTCTTCTACTACCATCTGCCGCTACTGTGATCTGCTATTGCGACTACTGTGTCCTTTCCCCCCACTCTGTTCTGGGGCCACTATGGTGACACTTCATGCTGTTGTCACCCTCCCCAGTCTGTTATTTTTCCTTTTTCTGATCCATCAGAAGAACCAAAAAAATCACACAAAAAAAAAGGTCTTGTTTAGGGATGAGCGAACATGCTGTAGTATTAGGGTATTCGCATATGCTCGCTACTCGGATGAGCATATCGCGATCCTCGAGGAAATGGCAACTTCCTCTTCCTGCATGTTAGGCGCCTTTTCTCAGCCAATCAACATGCAGGAGAGTCTTTGGTACCTCCTAGCATCACGTGGGGCCCCTACAAGTCGATAGCAGGGATTGGATGGCCAGATCAGATGACCTGGGAATATAAGAATCTGGTCCCACGCTGCTCGCGTCAGACGCCGCCTGCATGAGATTAGGGATAGAGCTGCTGTCTGTCAGGGAGAGTGATAGGGCCTCAATTTAGATTTTGGTTAGGCAGGAATCATTCTCAAAGAACCCAACAGCCCTTCTAAGGGCTACAAGCACCTTTTTTTTGGTCTCCTCCTGGCTGCTGGCTGGGACTTGTAGTGCAGCTACCGCCATCTTGGCTGCACACTGTACACAGCGACTGGTGGCAGAAGGGACAGCACATGGTCCACACAGACCCAAAAGAAATTGCCCAAAGTCCTCTCAGTACTCATATTTGCTGCTGCTGTACCTTGGCTTGCTGGGATCTGTAGTGCAGTCTAGGGAATACATTTTTCTCTCATTTCTATACACTACAGTCCAGTGAACAATTATGTAGTGTACTGTACAGTAGCGTCAGTCTAGGGAATACGTTTTTTCTATCATTTCTATACACTACATACCAGTGAACAATTATGTAGTGTAAAGTACAGTAGCGTCAGTCTAGGGAATATGTTTTTTCTATCATTTCTATACACTACAGTCCAGTGAACAATTATGTACTGTACTGTACAGTAGCGTCAGTCTAGGGAATACGTTTTTTCTGTCATTTCTATACACTACAGTCCAGTGAACAATTATGTAGTGTACTGTACAGTAGCGTCACACTGTACACAGCGACTGGTGGCAGAAGGGACAGCACGTGGTCCACACAGACCCAAAAGAAATTGCCCAAAGTCCTCTCAGTACTCATTTTTGCTGCTGCTGTACCTTGGCTTGCTGGGATCTGTAGTGCAGTCTAGGGAATACATTTTTCTCTCATTTCTATACACTACAGTCCAGTGAACAATTATGTAGTGTACTGTACAGTAGCGTCAGTCTAGGGAATAC
This sequence comes from Rhinella marina, assembly GCA_900303285.1. Classification (NCBI taxonomy): domain Eukaryota; kingdom Metazoa; phylum Chordata; class Amphibia; order Anura; family Bufonidae; genus Rhinella; species Rhinella marina. Next base: position 62,811 of record ONZH01021516.1, read on the forward strand.
ATTTTTTCTATCATTTCTATACACTACATACCAGTGAACAATTATGTAGTGTAAAGTACAGTAGCGTCAGTCTAGGGAATACGTTTTTTCTATCATTTCTATACACTACAGTCCAGTGAACAGTTATGTACTGTACTGTACAGTAGCGTCAGTCTAGGGAATACGTTTTTTCTGTCATTTCTATACACTACAGTCCAGTGAACAATTATGTAGTGTACTGTACAGTAGCGTCAGTCTAGGGAATACGTTTTTTCTATCATTCTATACACTACAGTCCAGTGAACAATTATGTAGTGTGCTGTACAGTAGCGTCAGTCTAGGGAATACGTTTTTTTATATATCCTACAGTGCAGTGAAAAATTGAGTGGTTTTCAGTGCAATAGCCGCCGTCTAAAGACTACGCTTTTCCTCTCAGTCATATATACTACAGTGCGAAATTCTGTCGTGTGCTGCACACTAGCCGGAGTGTACAAAATATACGTTTTTCCTCTCAGTCATATATACTACAGTGCAGTGCAAAATTCTGTCGTGTGCTGCACACTAGCCGGAGTGTAGAAAATATATGTTTTTTCTCTCAGTTATATATTATACAGTGCAGTGAAAAATTCTGTCGTGTGCTGCACACTAGCCGGAGTGTAGAAAATATATGTTTTTTCTCTCAGTTATATAACCTATAGTGCAGTGAAAAATTGAGTGGTTTGCAGTGCAATAGCCGCCGTCTAA
>ONZH01021517.1:0-59429 GCA_900303285.1 Rhinella marina
TATTTTCTACACTCCGGCTAGTGTGCAGCGCACGACAGAATTTTCACTGCACTATATAATATATAATTGAGAGGAAAAAATTATATTTTCTATTTCCTACACTCCGGCTAGTGTGCAGCACACCACAGAATTTTTCACTGCACTGTATAATATATAACTGAGAGGAAAAAATTATATTCTCTATTTTCTACACTCCGGCTAGTGTGCAGCACACGACACAATTTCGCACTGCACTGTAGTATATATGACTGAGAGGAAAAACTTAGTCTTTAGACGGCGGCTATTGCACCGCAAACCACTCAATTTTTCACTGCACTGTATAATATATAACTGAAAGGAAAAAATTATATTTTCTATTTTCTACACTCTGGCTAGTGTGCAGCACACGACAGAATTTTTCACTGCACTGTATAATATATAACTGAGAGGAAAAACTTATATTTTCTACACTCCGGTTAGTGTGCAGCACACGAAACAATTTCGCACTGCACTGTAGTATATATGACTGAGAGGAAAAACGTAGTCTTTAGACGGCGGCTATTGAACCGCAAACCACTCAATTTTTTACTGCACTGTAGGATATATAAAAAAAAAGTTATTCCCTAGACTGACACTACTGTACAGCACACTACATAATTGTTCTCTGGACTGTAGTGTATAGAAATGACAGAAAAACGTATTCCCTTGAATGACGCTACTGTACAGCACACTACATAATTGTTCACTGGACTGTAGTGTATAGAAATGACAGAAAAACGTATTCCCTAGACTGACGCTATTGTACAGTACACTACATAATTGTTCACTGGACTGTAGTGTATTGAAATGACAGAAAAACGTATTCCCTAGACTGCACTACAGATCTCAGCAAGCCAAGGTACAGCAGCAGCAAAAATGAGTACTTTGGGCAATTTATTTTGGGTCTGTGTGGACCGTGCTGTCCCTTCTGCCACCAGTCATTGTGTACAGTGTGCAGCCAAGACGGCGGTAGCTGCACTACAAGTCCCAGCCATCAGCCTGGAGGAGACCAAAAATAAAAGGTGCCTGTAGCCCTTAGAAGGGCTGTTGGGTTCTTTGTGGGTGATTCCTGCCTAACCAACATCTAAATTCAGGCCCTAACACTCTCCCTGACAGACAGCAGCTCTATCCCTAATCTCATGCAGACGGCGTATGATGCGAGCAGCGTGGGACCAGATTCTTATATTCCCAGGTCATCTGATCTGGCCAGCCAATCCCTGCTATCGACTTATAGGGGCCCTACGTGATGCTAGGAGGTACCAAAGACTCTCCTGCATGTTGATTGGCTGAAAAAAGGCGGCTAACATACAGGAAGAGGAAGTTGCCATTTCCTCGAGGATCGCGATATGCTCGTCCGAGTAGCGAGCATTTGCGAATACCCTAATGCTCGAACGAGCATCAAGCTCGGATGAGCATGTTCGCTCATCTCTATTTATAACATAGTTTATAAGGCCGAAAAAAGACATCTGTCCATCCAGTTCGGCCTGTTTTCCTACAAGTTGATTCAGAGGAAGGCAAAAAACCCCTGTGAGGTAGAAGCCAATTTCCCCCACTTTAGGGGAAAAAATTCCTTCCCGACTCCAATCAGGCAATCAGAATAACTCCCCAGGACAGCGGACATTTTGTTTCTCCTGATGATTGCTCCCCAGACAAAACAAACCATTATAACTAATGAAAGGTATTTGGGAATATATTTATAATAAAGTAATATTTAAGTATTTTCATTTTCTTCATTCCCGGAGAACCCCTTTAAGGAGATGTTTGCTAACAGTGGACTTTCAGCAAAGCAAAATCCTGCATGATGCACCTAAGGCTAGCTAATCTGTAATCATCTTTAATCAGGTTCATACATTGTTTATAATAATGTTTCCATGTTGCATGTGGCATAAAGTAGCTGTAGTGTTAGCAGAAGTACTGTAGAAATTGCAAACATACTCCAACTTTATAGCCCTTTGTGAGCATACTGTCCACCATAATCATTTAAAAGGGATCTCTTGTGTGGTCAATAATCTTTTCATTTGTAGTAATCTTGATGCGGAGGTTATTGTTGAGGAATTAAGTGCTGGTATCACTCATGATTATCTAGTTTTTTGGTGGGGGTCCGTGTGCCTGTCCCCAGTGGGAGTTGAGTGTGGAGAGGATAGGAGCTGTGGCTGAGAAAAGAGAGGGCGGTTGTAGTCCTCACAGGTGCAAATCCGGACTCAAGTGCTTTTCCCAGGCTGTGTGGGCAGTGAATGGAGGGGCATGAACCTTCTTCCCTTCAGACTGACCCTGAAATTTTGGAATCCCCTGCTTGATGGTGGGTGGGGTGCCCTTAATGTTAAGGAAGATGGCAAAGATCAAGAATAGAGACCATGGATCAGGGTGGCCTGATTGTACAAAAATAAATCCTCTCCTTTACTGAATAGATGATAGGAGTCACAGTACAAATTCATTCAGCAGCCACATTCCTGAAGTAGTTCACAGAGTGACTATTATGATGGTAGTCCACCCTGAGTGTCTCTCCTTATAGTCACTAGCAAGCTTCCCAAAATGTAATGCAATTCCTCAATATTTCTCTGCAGTGCCCATTTGTGGGGTGCAGCTTTACATCAAGTGTCCAGTCTGTCTTAGAAGTGTGGCAGGTGCCAGAAGCAAAAACCCAAACCACAGGCAGTAAAGTCTAAAGTCATATAATTGAATTACTGTACCTTTACTAACAGTCAAAACATGATCTTGTAGTCCTCAACCATCTGCAAAATGCCTTCACTCATAAGAATAGTGTTTTCCTGGACCAGGATTTGTCTTGGCCTACTTGGCAGGAGCACAAACCAAACAGGTCTTCACTCTACTAACCAGGGGAAAACTAAAAAAGCCAATTACCCAATGACTATAACTAAGAAACTGTCAGTTAACTGTTTGCTACCTATACAGAGAATTTCCGGTTACAAAGTCAATAGATCATAATCACAGTGGACACTTTGACCAATTTAAGTAATGAACCCTTTAGCAGTGAACCTGGTATTAAGCCTTTAGCAGTAAACCAACAGGTCACTGCAGAGGCGGCCATCTCCTAGAGGTTACACAGCTGTTGTATCACATGGTACTCAATGAAATTGAATGGTTTATCAGGTAATCCTTTGTTCAGCCTAGTACATGAGAAAAAGAGTAACTTTTTGTAGTGGCTAATGGAGTGTGGACTTCATATAGGGCATGTGGTAATGGTATACAAGGAAGGGTACAGGGTTGGCAGAAGGCTGATGGAGTCAATGGCCAGGCCTATTTGGTTGCTATAAATAAATTCTCTCTTTACTGAATAAATAATGGGAGTAGTAGTTCCTATAGTAGGAAAATGCACAATTATGGTGTCTGTTACAAAGTAGGCATCTTCTAATAGTTGTGTATAGGCAGTAACAATGATAGCAGTAATCCTACATGAATCTCAATCTATGTTCATTTTGCAATATTCCAAAATAACCACAGGAGTGCAATTTCATTCTCATTAACTCTTTCTGCAGTTTCCAGTTGCAGGGTGTAGATCTTAGATCTGGAAGGCCAGTCCATCAAATGTGTTTTGGGCACAGATGCAATATACCTTTTCCACATCACAAGCAGTAAAGCCTTATTGCAAGTCACCAGTACATACTAAATGGTAAAACACTGGGTAACACTGACATGGGAAAGGTGAGAACATAGTCCTGCCACTTTACACATCACTAGTCAGACCACACATGGAGGACTGTGTACAGTTCTGGGCTCCTGTGAACAAGGCAGACATAGCAGAGCTGGAGAGGGTTCAGAGGAGGGCAACTAAAGTAACAACTAGAATGGGTGGACTACAGTACCCAGAAAGATTATCAAAATTAGGCTTATTCACGTTAGAAAAAAGACGACTGAGGGGAGATCTAATAACTATGTATAAATATATCAGAGGTCAGTACAGAGATCTCTCCCATCATCTATTTATCCCCAGGACTGTCACTGTGATGAGGGGACATCCTCTGTGTCTGGAGGAAAGAAGGTTTGTACACAAACATAGAAGAGGATTCTTTACAGTAAGAGCAGTGAGACTATGGAACTCTCTGCCTGAGGAGGTGGTGATGGTAAGTTCACTAAAAGAGTTCAAGAGAGGCCTGGATGTATTTTTGGAGGGTAATAATATTATAGGTTATAGTTACTAGAGAGGGGTCGTTGATCCAGGAAGTTATTCTGATTGCCTGATTGGAGTCGGGAAGGGATTTTTTCCCCTAAAGTGAGGAAAATTGGCTTCTACCTCACATGGGTTTTTTGCCTTCCTCTGAATCAACTTTTTTCGGTCTTATAAACTATGTTACTATGTTATTGCCATAAACTTGCAGTACTGTACGGTTGTTCTCTTTTTCCTCAGAGAAAATCTCTCAGACTACATTCACATGACCGTATGAATGAGTCCACAATTTTGTGGAACGGGTACGGACCCATTCATTTCAATGGGGCCACAAAAGATGTGAACAGAACATCGTGTTCTATCCACATCGTAGTTCCATTCCGAGCATGTCCTATTCTTGTCCGCAATTGCATTTTCTACAGTAGCGGTGGCTGTGTGCTGTCCGCAAATTGTGGAATGCACACAGGCCAGTATCCGTGTTTTGTGTATTCCCAAAACACTACGGTCATGTGAATGTAGTCTTACATTGTTCTCTGGCAGCTTTTGAGTCTCAGGAATGGTGTTTCTTGGATGAGGCTTCTCTTTGGGCCTATTTGGCAGGAGCTCACAAATTCAGGTCTTACCTCTATCTTTGCTTAGGATTTCCTCTAGCCAGGGGGAAGGACCAGCCATCACCTTGAAAACTAGGCTAAAACATCCAAATTTAACTGTTTATTGTCCACATACAACTATTTGGGATACACAGTGCATAAATATATAAATAAATGAATAGATGTTTTTAAAGGGGTTTAGCACTTTCTGGCTACTGTTGACCAATGTGTGTATATAAGATGACTATATGGCAGTTGCTTATATATGCTTTGTTGATATCCTGCACCATTTTATACATTTCATAAGCCATGCCCCTTGTCAGGCAGGTGGTCTGTGCTGTCCACACATACTGTAGGTCCTGTCCATAAGATGGCCTCTGATGGAAGGTCATGTGACCAGACATATCACCTACATGTGATGTCTCCTGCATTCCAACACACTGCACCCGCACTAAAATCCCAACAAGTGCAAGTGAAATGTCAGGTGCAGTGTATTTAAATGGAGGAGACATCACGTGGAGGTGATTTGCCTGGTCACATGACCCTCCATCATGTTCATATAACGGAAATATGGTTTCCATTCTTACAAATTGCTATTTCTTTCTAATATGTATTCAATCCATTTCTGTAACTCTTAATGATGTGCTTTATTTCTGAGAACAGAACCTACTGGCTAACACCTTTTCTACATGCTGACTAAATGTTTATAATGACAGATTGTACAATTAGTTCTTTCCAGTTTAGCTATTATGGGTCACTGACATCCTACATTTTACTACCAATAATTTCACAATACACTGTAATCACATCTAAATCACTTTGTATTAGTCAAAATTACAGTATTGTTACAGTGTATCCCAGTGCAAATTACACGGTTATGAGAAATAATAGTCATTGTTATGCACTGGTTTTAGTTGATACAAAAAGTACTAGCTGGTTTAAATAGACTGTAAGTAACTAAAACATAGAATTAGAAATGTAACAAAAGAACAGATTTTCCCACTTTTTTCCTGATTTTTAGATGGTGCCATGTACTATGTGTCTATGGATTTTTATGAGTGACCAAACTGATGAGATACAAGTAAGGCTACTTTCACACTTGCATTTGCAGGATCCGTTTGTGAGATCAGTCCAGGCTCTCATGAACGGATCCGTCATGATAATACAAACATCTGCATCCGTTCTGAACGGATCCGTTTGTATTATCTTTTACATAGCCAAAACGGATCCATCATGAACTCCATTGAAAGTCAATGGAGGACGGATCCGTTTTCTGTTATGTCAGACAAAACGGATCCATCCTCATTGACTTACATTGTGAGTCATGATGGATCCGTTTGGATCAGTTTCCGTCAAGCGGACACCAAAACGCAGCAAGCAGCGTTTTAGTGTCTGCCTCCAAAACGGAATGCTGACTGAACTGAAGCAAAACTGATGCATTCTGAATGAATCCTTTTCCATTCAGAATGCATTAGGTCAAAACTGATCAGTTTCGGACCGTTTATGAGAGCCTGTGACGGATCTCACAAACGGATCCTTACAACACAAGTGTGAAAGTAACCTAATGCTAGTTTCACACCTGCGGCAGGGGACTCCGGCAGGCTGTTCCAGCGGGTGAAAGTACCCTAACAGAACCCTGCCCAAGTCACCTCCAATACACAGTCACATACAGTCCCAGTTAAATAACCACAACTCCCAGCATCCCTCTGATTCTCCCTTCACTTACCTCTTCTGATGTAGCAGAGCTCACTGCAGCTTCTTACCCACAATTCTCCTCTTCAGTTTAGAAGACAGGGGTTGAAAAGGACCTGCAAAGATGTCACAGTCATGTGACCAGTGCAGGATTGGACGACACTGATCACATGACCTGTGATGTCATCACAGGTCCTACATATCTTGCAGTGTGTTAGATTCAATTGTACTGCCGTCCTTAGGATGGCAATACAATTGTATCTGTCTAACAGGCAGGACATTCGGGGCCTGGGAGAAAACATCAGGGGCCCAGGCCTAGCCTAGCAATGCCCCTGCTATTGCTCCTACCAAATAAAAGGGACATTTTTTCCAAGCTTGTTCAGATCAAGCCACTGTTTCCTCTAACAATTGTGTGTATAAAATATTGGCAATCATCTGCCTCCATTAAGACATCATTGTTGGACATTTGTGGTGTAAAAGCCACTGATTCTTATGACAGTAACAAGTATATATACAGTAAATAGGGACAGGCATAATATTTGTATACTTGATCATAACAAGCCACTGATTTTTTCATTGTGTTTTAACACCATCTGCTCCTAATATGGGACCATTTTTGGAACAGTTCTAGTATTAAAAAGTATAACAAATGTGATGGTGCAGTTTGTTTAACACCATCAACCATACGTTTACCCATAGCTATACAGTGCCTTGAAACTGTATTCATGCCCCTGGACCTTCTCCACAATATTTAATGTTACATCCATAAACTTAAATGTATTTTACTGGGATTTTATGTGAAAGACCAACAAGTAGCATGTATGTGTGAAATGAAAAGAAAATGATACATTATTTTCAAAATTTTAATAAAAAAAAATCTGTAAAGTTTGGCAAGCATTTGTATTCAGCCCCCCTGAGTCAATAAATTGTAGGACCACCTTTCACTACAATTATAGTTGTAAGTCTTTTGGGGTATGTTTCTACCAGCTTTGCATATCTATAGGCTGAAATTTTTGTCCATTCTTCTTTGCAAAATAGCTCAAGCTCTGTCAGATTGGATGGTGAGTGTCCTTGAACAACAGTTTTCAAATCTTCAGGTTTCTAGGTGGTAGCAGGCTCCACCCCCAGCTACAGTGTTCTAGGGGAGTTCTAGGGAGAGTTCAGAGAGGAGAAAAGCTGTACCATGTGCTCCTTCTTTTCAGGACCAAGAAAGTTACAGAGACTAACAGATCTTAGCAACATCTATAGAAAGAGAGGGAGCGAAAGATAAAGGAGAGAAAGATAAAGGAGATAATTGGATAATTTGGAATCTGTATGACCAAGAGTTGGGAGTCAGTAAGGTAACCGCTGTTTAGGGCAATACAACATTTACTGCCATAGAGGGATTACTATTAAGACACCCTACACACTTAAGGAATTACCAGGCCAGTCATATCATACATCCAGTACACCACCATGCGCATTACAGGCCTAATTGCAAAAGTACTGTTCTCTGCAATAGATTCTACTGGAAGAGACAACTCCCAGTTTGCACTATAGTAAAGAAAATGATTTATTCTTATTCTCTGGCCTGGTTTCCTGACTTCTATCCCATACACTAGCTATTTCACTTTACTTGGCCTGTCTTGCACCTTTCCAAATACGTAACATCAAGAGCACCCCATTTACAATCAGGGAAGAGCCCCAGAATCAGGGTTTGCCCCGAGGGAAGAAAGGGTGCTCCCTCCTTCAATGCACAACCCCAGGGAGCAACGGTGTGAGGAAAGCCAGAGCCACTACCACTCCTATCCTCTACTACAGCTCCTCACAGGTCGCTACAGGTGGTTATGAAGGAATTGAGATGGAGTTATGAGCGATAGCTGTCAGCCGAATGATTAGCCAACAGCTATTGAATTTGTATGCTGAGATTAACTCTAATCAACATCCGTTTGAAGTAGATTTTTGTCTAGGAGAGAAACGTGTAAATATCACAGCTATTAACGGGTTAATTATGTTTTCTCGTGATTATTTCTTTACATTCCATTAAATAAATATTAACACAACAGAAAACAATAAACCGACAGTGTTATAATCGTTAACTTTAGTCACTGCGGTAAATACCGCCACTCCGGCAGTTATTCAATGAGGTAGATAAGGTTGGTAAATATCAATAGGTTCAAGCAATTATCTGCTTGGGAGAGAGGGGAAAAGGTCATCCACTTCAGATAAAACATTATTTTACATGAAACTCAAAGTTAAATGTCACATAAACTGGACCAGATTATGTGTGTCCAAACGGAATAATAACTCAATGAACTGTACATAATAACAATGCTATTATTAATAACAGTAGAGATAATAATAAATAATAATAATATAGAATTGATAATATTATGAAAAATTGAGAATAAACTAATAATTATAGTAATAACAATAATCCCTGTTATTATTATCATTTAATTCCTGATTAGCAACTGGAATATAATAATAACTATAATATAAATTTAATGATGATAATAGTAATAAATTGGAATATTACCACTAATATTATAAAAATAAAATATAACAATATGTAGGTGTTGTATATAAATAACAAATAAATAATAAAAATATAGTAATATGAATAATAAGTAAAATTGGTAATTACCAAATGGATATATGCCAGTAATTATGATGCTAATGTTTGAATCATAAAAATAAGAATAAACTAAAATGTATTAAAATAAAACAGAATTTAAGAAATATATTATTTCGATACATATTTACAACTGGGAACAAATTATACTATTGTATTGCACTGTCCTGTACTGAGGATTTTTTCGGACAGATTGTATATGTATTGAACAGAAACATAATCATGGAGTACTCCACTGGATGCTCTATTTGGGTTCTGTATGACGGCACCATACATTGCAAGGAGTAGTACATTTCCTTAGAAATGTCTTCATATAGTCTTTGTTCACACTTTCCTGCAAGGAATTATGAAAATCATTTCATTTAAAGTTCTGTCATGTAACCTAGGTGGTTAAAGCAGTTGTCCACTTTGGACAATCGTATTTTGTTAGAAGGGGGTCATCCTAAATTTTTATTTTCAGCACTTGGGGCAGATTACGACAAGCCCTATTATTAGTGTTGAGCGAGCACCTCTGTGCTCGCATGCTCGGGTGCTCTGACCAAGCACTAGGGGTTGCTCGAGTGCTCGGCCGAGCACCCGAGCATAATGTTAGTGAATGGGACTAAACCAGGCACCCCCCGCTCGGAAGAGGGCAGGGTGTCTCGTTAATAGAAAAAGGTCAGAATCGAGACTTCACCTCTTTCACTCCTTTCACTCGTGAAAGTATGCTAATTAACTGAATTTGTAGGCAATAGCGCACAATGCGTACGCATTAGCATGCAGATGCGTATGCATTAGCATACAGAATGTGGACTAATTAACGTACAAATGTGTATGCATTAGCATACAAATTTGTACGCATTAGCATACAAATTTGTACGCATTAGCATACAAATCAATATTACTGTGGGGTGCTGAGACTCAAGCTTTGCGTTAGAGTACAATCGGTGTTCGTCCGAACACCGAGCGGACTCGAGCACAGGCATGCTCGGCCGAACAGCGAGTTCGGCCGAGCATGCTCGCTCAACACTACCCATTATCTTACCAGTGTGATTGTAGAGAGCTTAAAAAAATTTGTAGGAACTGGATTAAATCCCTATAGGGAGGACACAATTGACTATGATAAGCTGGTTTCATATGGTTGTGACATGGCCACCTTTTAGTGCCAGGGTTGCCAACCATCCAGAAATTTCTGGACAGTCCGTAAAAATAACAACTTTTTTCCTGTGTCTGTGAAAAAAATAGATGTGTCCGTGATTTTTTTTGAGGCTGGTGATACTTGACTAGATTATTTTGGTGGTAACTATCATAATTTTACAGCTCAAAGTAAATGTTGGTAATAAGTTCTTGTCAATATGCTGGGCTATAGACATGTATTACTTTGTCACAAAGCACGTTTCTTTGTAAGTAGTGGGTGCAATAACGGAGCGGCGATTGCCCACCTAGATCCCGCTGATATACATAACACAGTGTAAAATAAAAATATCTAACTTACCTGATCCATTTGCTCACGATGGGCCGCCTACAACATCTCTGAAGATCTGGCGTGAAGTCTGCAGTATGTAAGGTTAAATCGATTCACTACCACAAAGCACGAGGAAATTCGGCTTTTTGGCGAATCAAATTTATCTTTAAATTAGGATACAATTCGCTCAACACTACTGTACATCCTACCACTAGAAAGATGCATTAAGAAATTAATTAAAGAATCTTGTACCTAAAAAAAAACTGAAAAAACAGATGGCATATAAAGATGGGCATCCACATTAGGTGTAGTGTAAATTTATAGGTCTTACAGTATTAACAGGGTAGAGCTTAATTGGTAGTGACCTTGAATCAGAGAAAATCATTTCTGAGAAATTACTCAAGCAGAATCTCTGTAAAATAAAGTGTAGAGTAGAAGCTCCTGAGATGTCATGTGCAGGTTACCTTTTTGGAAATGTCAAGTGTTTCTGAAATTAAATGCTTACTTAACTAGATTATTATGTTTAGTAAATGTATTTCTTGGGTTGATTATTCATAGGGCTCTGGAAGAGAGGTTTACCATTTTATCATGTGGAAGATGAAGTATCCATTCAGAAAAAATTAATTATAAAACATACCGTAATTAAATTATGAAATATTGGGAACACTGTATGTAAAATAATAATCATAAAGTTCTTCCTCATGTAAAGCACTTGATCCTAGCCCCTATTCCTGTTTTATGTCTTATTGTGTCCTCAAACTTAAAGGGACACTTCCATAAGAAAGGGGTATTTTTAGTTAATTTTTTAAAATTTGTTCCTGTTTTTCTTTTATAGTCAGTATCATGCCACTGAAAATGAAATACAAAATAGTGTCCTTCTGTAGCAGTAATCACAGAGAGATAAAAGTTCTCAATCAGAGAACTGCACATGAAAAGGTTGATCCTCATTGTAATAGTAGGTAGAGGATTGGACTGACAATGACAACTCTATTGTTCACGTGTTAGGATTAGATAAACATGCAAACAGAGGAGCAGTTCATGGATTCATGTAAAAAACCTTTATTGGTCACATTACTGGGATAGCATAGGGGAGGTGCAAAGCTCTAAGTCACCAACCTTCATTCTACACTGGTCTGACTGATGGTCTGATAAAGAGCGTTAAGTGAGATTCCCTGCTGTGCTAAAAAAGTTTATACAGAGAGCAAGCTTAAGACTCCATACAGGAACTAGTATACAGTACATGGAGTGGGTCTTTAAACAAAACTTTAAAATAATCCCTAAATTTGGGTTGAAATTGAAAATTGAAAACTAAAGTTGTCAATGTGATTACTTTACCAATTCCACTCCACTGATGGCGTCATCCATAGTAACATAATTTCTGCAGCCAACAATTGGTCATCAAAGTCACTATAGATGAAATGTGCATGAAAGAACTTCTTATTTGGCACGTGTCATGTAACCTAACATCAACACAATCTTAGCAACTTCAAGTCTCAAGTTCTTCCTGCATAATTCACTTCCTCATTTATGAAACCAAAGCATGAATCCTTTCATTTTATAATCTACTGTAGTTAGATTATAGCAACGGCCTCCTCTGCACTTCATGGAAGAACAGCTAGACTCCTTTCAGTATCCTAAAATCTGTTGCTTCATCCACCTCTCCTCTTGTTTCTCCAATGTCATTCCTCATTGTCAGTATTCACCTACAAATCTCTTCTGTAGTTTGGCTACTGCTTTGCGTTTCCATGACCTCCGTCAGTTGAGTAACCAGAAGCTCCTAGGCCTCAATTCAAAATATGTTCTGGATCTCACAAACAATCCAAAGCTTTCTGATCCAGTCGTCTCCCTGCCCAACCTTGTGGAGAGGCTGTCAAAGGAGGCAGGCAGAAGTCAGCTCCCTGGAGTCGTTTTACTAGTGTCCATTAGCCCCATACGCACCAGAGACTGTGTACAATGGCAACTTTGGAACCCTGTGTATTTAGGCTCCTTCTCTCATTATTACTGGAAGATTATATAATGTATATTGCTTATCTGATAAAACTTTAGACAGTTAAAGGGTTTATCCAACATCTCCCTGCTGTGCTGATATCAATGTCCTATGGCTGACCATAGCGGTGACCTGCTACCTTGTGTCCCCTGTGACAGGGACCAGGAAAATATGATCACCATCACAGTTTGGCAACCATGTGAGGTCTGATATAATGCTGGATAACCCCTTGAAGGTTCTCACCAAACATTGTTTCCATACTATCGATTCCTCTCCACCATGGCTTACAAAGTGGGGGAAAAGGGGAAGTTAGCAACGGAGGTCCGTTTGGTTGGACCACCCCCATCTAACTTTTATCATCTAGGTCATGTAAAGATAGTACATTTTAATAGTGTGAAGCCCCTTTAAGCTACCTGCACACCTTGTGGAATATGCACAGTTTTTCTTGTACAGATTCTCCTGCTGAAAAACCGATTCTCATACTGGAAAATATGGTACCAGCAAAGTGTATGAGATTAGACAAATTCCATGAACACTTTCCTTTTTCTTTCAGTTTGGAAATTGACCTGCTGTGCGGATTGAAGAGCAAAGAGTGAGATCTGTGGCAAAAAGAACAAAGAGTGAGATCTGTGGCAAAAACGCATTAAATCCACAAGTTACACATGCAGATGTTTTTGTGAATTTGGTGTGGAAATGCAGAGAAATCCGCATGAAAATCTGTGTGCAATTTCTGTTTGTAAACCTGCACACATGTGTAGGTACCATTGAAGGGGTTATCCAGTATCTACAATATCCCCCCCAATAATCGGGCCCCTTGTTTAGATTATACTTACCTGCTCCCGACACAAACATTTTGTTTTTCTTATACTACTTTTATGCAATAAAACTTTTTTTTTTAAACATTTTCAGAGACCTAATTTTTGTTTGTTCACGCAGATGTTTGAGCGCTTGCTGAGAAAGCTGTTATTTTCTTTGGTACCATTTTGGAGTACACATGACATTTTGATCACTTTTTATTCCATTTCATAGATTTTTAGACTTTTCTTTATGGTGTTTCCCATGCAATAAAAAACAACATCATAAATTTACTTGGAATGATTATGAAGATAGCAAATTTATATATTGTAGTGATTTCTATGTTTTACTACTTTTGAACAATAAAAAACCTTTTTTAGTTTTGCTGGATTTAAAGACCAATAACCCACTAGCAGACCCTAAGTGTCCTAAGATGGCCGGTAGTGTCAAGCGAGCCCAGCTGCCAATGCAAAGTATCTGCACCCCACAATTGGATTGTAGAGGGTGCAATGGGTAAGCAGAAGGAACCCTTTCATTTAGATACCATTGACTGTAGCATGTAAGGGATTAAGTGACAGAATAAGAGTTGTCTCCAATCCTGATCGGCAGTCACGGGTGCCTGGGATCCTATTTTCTGATCCCAAAGATTGCATAATTTGGAATTATAGTTAAAGGAGTTTTCTGTGTGCTTAATATTGATGAACTATGTTCAAGATAGGTCATCAATATCACATAGGAGGCGGTCCGACACCAGGTACCCATGTCAATCACTTGTTTAAAGAGGCCACAGGGCTCCGGTGACCTTACCAAGCATAGCGCCACCCAGTGAATAGTGGTTGTGCTTGATATTACAGCCCAGGCCCATTCACTTGAATAGGATTGAAGTGTGCCTAAGCCAAGTGACTGATGACCACCATGTGACCATTACACCACTGGCTAAGAAGAGGCCACTATGCTTACTGGGGTTCCATGGCTTTTTCAAACATATGATGGGCGGAGGGTGCCAGGAGTCGAACCACTACCAATCAGATACTGATGACCTATCTTAAGGGTAGGCCATCGGTTTTAAACCCTCGGACAACCCCTTTAATATTCGTGACAGCATGAGCACCTTAACAAACATGTACAGAGTTTTGTGGGAACCACCTCCGACCGTGTATGTACTGTACATAAGATGTAGGGAAAGAGTTAATAACAATGCTATTGGCATATCATTTGGATAGACATCCGTAATTTGCATGAAAAAAGTTAAAAAAAATGAAGGTACCTAATAAAGTGACGATATAAAGCCACATCAACCTTTTCCTATGATCCGGCATCTCTTGGGTGTTGTATTCCACTAATGTTTATGACCCACCTAAGAATAATCACACTTTTGGATATTATTTAAAATGTCATAGAGCAGATCTGGAAAACAACTTGTCATTGGTTCATGCAAAGAGCGACTTTAAATGTGTCATATTAAAATACTGTCCGGTGTGTAATGACATTCATGTTTCTTATCAAATGCAAAACAGAAATTACTTTCTATTCTAACATTTACTTTATGTGGTCAAAATGTGTTTGTTTTTCATAAAAATGATAATGAATAGTCAGAATGTGGCAAACAAAACAATGAACTGGAAAATATGATTTTATACAACTTTAACCCTTGGAGGACATGGCTAATTTTGACCTTCAAGACACAGTGGCTCAGATTTACTAATCTTTTAGATAGTGTTACCACTATGTCTGGACCTGCCCCTGTTCTATCACAGGGGCTCAGGCTGGATGAGAAATCTGGTGCAGGGATAGCCACTTTTTTCTATTGGTTGGCTTATTTTGAGACGGAAGTTGAATTGTTAGAATTGTGGTGCAAATATGATGAATCTTACACCACACCCTCTTTATGTGAAGCTCCACCCATTCCTCCTAAGCCCCGTTTCCTTTTTGAGCAAGTTGGAAAAAAGTATAGAAACCTTAATTGCACCAATTTCTGCTACTTTTTAGACAGATTCTAGGTGTAGGCACATTAGTAAATCTGAGCCATGGTATATTTTGTTTGCTTCAGTGCATTGAATTCATCCATTTTTTTTTTTTTTTTTAATAAAGTTCCTGTCAACTGGTCTCTAAACTGTGTTTATATATATATATATGTATATTTTTAAGACATCACTGGCAGCAAAAATAATAAATGAACAAATGCTATTTGTTTTTTTGCCATTCACTAATACTATCATTTACATTTTATTTTTATAGCATAGGGTTTTATAATTATGAGATAATCAAATATTTAGATGCTGTTTTGTTTTTTTCTTTGTATATTTTTGTAGAAATTTGACTTCTATTCATTCAAAAGCGACTTTTTAAAATAATAATCAATTTTTTCCCTACTTTTGCAGCTTTTAAGATTTGATGGGTGGTGTCACACACAGCTTTTTGTGGCACTTTTTCTGGCAGTTGTTGATGCAGTCAAAACCAGAAGTGGGTGTGAAGGGACTGCGAAATATAAGGGTAGGACTTCTAGTTCTTTGTCCCACTAGATCCAATTCTGGCCTTTGATAAAAAACTGCATCAAATGCTGTTACAAAAAGCTGTGTGTAACACCGCCCTAAATGTGTTATTGCTCTTAAAGGACATCTCACTATTTAAAATGGTTGACAACTGCCCATCCGCACTTGTAAGCTGAGTCCCATGATATCTGTGGCACCTCCTTTTGTTCTATCAATCCCCCCAAAAAACTTTTTATAATGTGCAAATTAACTCCTGGGTGCAATGAGGGTGGCACTATTGCATCTTGTTGCACCCAGATGCTTCCCTCCCTATCTTCTATGCCATGCCCCCACTGGGATCGATTTCTGTACATGGAGATTTGCTCTGTGGTCTCCATACCTTTACTGCACATGTACAGAGCATGATCCTGCAAGAATTTAGAGACTGCCTGGCCTCTCCATCACAGTTCGTGGGGATGTGGCATAGAAGACAAGGAGGGGAGTCTCTGGGTGCAATAAAGTACAGTCTTTTTTTTTTTTTTTTGAGGATTGATGGCACCTATGAAGATGCCAGAGACAACATGGGACTCTGCTTAGTCAAAGTCAAAAACTCCTCATTAAATTTCACTTTAAATGGTTGACTGACATATACTCTTTAGTACTGTGTAACTGCATCGTATACGTATGTTGTGATATATATCCTGTTCAGGGGCGTATATAGAAATCATGGGGCCCCATAGCAAAACTCAGAATTGCCCCCCCCAAAAAAAACAGTAGAATTCTTGAACTAACCTAAGGGCTCATGCACACGAATGTTTTTTTGTCCACATCCTATCCACATTTTTTGCAGGTTGGATGCAGAATGCAGACAGTGTCCGTGTTTTGCTACCCGCAAAAATGGCTATGGCCATGTGCATGAGCCCTTATAAGAACATTATAGGTACATTTTATGTGCGTTGTGTTTGTGTTCACATGAAGCACCTAACTGGTTAAGATGGCAGAACTGGTGCTTACTCCAGTCCTGCTAGATTCAGCCATGTATAGATGACACCAACAGCTGATGGCACAGGCTCAACTTTTGAGCCTGTGCCATCACGGCACTACACATTTAGATCTTACAATACATAATGTTTGTGTATATATATATATATATATATATATATATATATAGTGAGGCAGTGACAGGCCTCACGCTTCATAGAGGTCTGGAGGGGGTGGATATTCCAATCCACATCCCTATTCCACCACAGGTGAGGCCCCCAGGTGTAATTATTGCTGTGATAAACCAAGACTCAGTGTCAGTCTGGAGAGAGAGGGCCCCAGGGAACAGACCTGGAGAGGGCCGGTGTGGTCCCAGCCAGAAGGGTTGGGGGGCCACAAGGCTGAGGAGGCCTGAGAGGTTAGAGCCTGCGGTGGCTCTGTGTGTGTGGTCTCAGCCACGAGCGCTGAGGGTCCACAAGGCTCAGTGTAGCCTGGAAGTTTGGGGGGCCCAGTGACCCTAGGAGAAGAGGGTCACACGGTCATAGTTGGGAGGACTGTTGGACCATCTCCCCCCAAAGGATACGGTTGGAATCACAGCCAGGAGGCTGCTGGACTGATCGGCTGAGGAAGCCGCACTTAAAAGCTGTGTGTGAACAGCGTATGTATTTAGGTGAGTTAGCTGAACTATGTTTAGTCAGAGCCCAGCCGGGCAGGTGTTATTTTTATGACTTGTTTTGGTGTGCTGGTGCCAATAAAACTGAGTTGGACCTGAAAATCCCCGTGTTGTGAAGATATTGTGTGATGTCGACCCCCTGAGAGGATACGATCCCTTACAATATATATATATATATATATATATATATATATATATATATATATATATACAGTACAGACCAAAAGTTTGGACACACCTCATTCAAAGAGTTTTCTGTATTTTCATGACTATGAAAATTGTAGATTCACACTGAAGGCATCAAAACTATGAATTAACACATGTGGAATTATATACTTAACAAAAAAAGTGTGAAACAACTGAAAATATGTCTTATATTCTAGGTTCTTCAAAGTAGCCACCTTTTGCTTTGATTACTGCTTTGCACACTCTTGGTATTCTCTTGATGATTTTCAAGAGGTAGTCACCTGAAATGGTTTTCACTTCACAGGTGTGCCCTGTCAGGTTTAATGAGTGGGATTTCTTGCCTTATAAATGGGGTTGGGACCATGGGTTGTGTTGGGCAGAAGTCAGGTGAATACACAGCTGATAGTCCTACTGAATAGACTGTTAGAATTTGTATTATGGCAAGAAAAAAGCAGCTAAGTAAAGAAAAACGAGTGGCCATCATTACTTTAAGAAATGAAGGTCAGCCAGTCCGAAAAATTGGGAAAACTTTGAAAGTGTCCCCAAGTGCATTCACAAAAACCATCAAGCGCTACAAAGAAACTGGCTGACATGAGGACCGCCCCAGGAAAGGAAGACCAAGAGTCACCTCTGCTGCGGAGGATAAGTTCATCCGAGTCACGAGCCTCAGAAATCGCAGGTTAACAGCAGCTCAGATTACAGACCAGGTCAATGCCACACAGAGTTCTAGCAGCAGACACATATCTACAACAACTGTTAAAAGGAGACTGTGTGCAGCAGGCCTTCATAGTAAAATAGCTGCTAGGAAACCACTGCTAAGGACAGGCAACAAGCAGAAGAGACTTGTTTGGGCTAAAGAACACAAGGAATGGACATTAGACCAGTGGAAATCCGTGCTTTGGTCTGATGAGTCCAAATTTGAGATCTTTGGTTCCAACCACCGTGTCTTTGTGTGACGCAGAAAAGGTGAATGGATGGACTCTACATGCCTGGTTCCCACCGTGAAGCATGTGGAGGAGGAGGTCTGATGGTGTGGGGGTGGTTTGCTGGTGACACTGTTGGGGATTTATTCTAAATTGAAGGCATACTGAACCATCATGGCTACCACAGCATCTTGCTATTCCATCCAGTTTGCGTTTAGTTGGACCATCATTTATTTATCAACAGGACAATGACCCCAAACACACCTCCAGGCTGTATAAGGGCTATTTGACCAAGAAGGAGAGTGATGGGGTGCTACACCAGACCTGACCTGACCTGACCTGGCCTCCACAGTCACCAGACCTGAACCCAATCGAGATGGTTTGGGGTGAGCTGGACCGCAGAGTGAAGGCAATAGGGCCAACAAGTGCTAAGCATCTCTGGGAACTCCTTCAAGACTGTTGGAATACCATTTCAGGTGACTACCTCTTGAAGCTCATCAAGAGAATGCGAAGAGTGTGCAAAGCAGTAATCAAAGCAAAAAGTGGCTACTTTGAAGAACCTAAAATATAAGACATATTTTCAGTTGTTTCACACTTTTTTGTTAAGTATATAATT
The DNA here is from genome assembly GCA_900303285.1 of Rhinella marina. Classification (NCBI taxonomy): domain Eukaryota; kingdom Metazoa; phylum Chordata; class Amphibia; order Anura; family Bufonidae; genus Rhinella; species Rhinella marina. The sequence continues at coordinate 19,117 of ONZH01021517.1, forward strand.
CCACATGTGTTAATTCATAGTTTTGATGCCTTCAGTGTGAATCTACAATTTTCATAGTCATGAAAATACAGAAAACTCTTTGAATGAGAAGGTGTCCTAACTTTTGGTCTGTACTGTACACCATGTTCCAAATTATTATGCAAATTATATTTATCTCTGATTTTCCTAAATGGTCGGTGCAAATGACAGTCAGTATAATAAAAGTCATCACCCGTTAGAGTATACATAGAATTTTATTGAACAAACCTCCCAATGATAACAGTATATTCTTCAAAAATTAAAAAAAACTCAAAATGCACTGTTCTAAATTATTATGCACAGTAGAGTTTCTAAACATTTTATATGTTTTTAAGAACTGAAAATGCTCATTTGTAGAATTTGCAGCATTAGGAGGTCACATTCACTGAAATAAAAAGCTATTTAAATCCAAAACATCCTAACAGGCCAAGTTACATGTTAACATAGGAACCCTTCTTTGATATCACCGTCACAATTCTTGCATCCATTGAACTTGTGAGTTTTTGGAGAGTTTCTGCTTGAATTTCTTTGTATGATGTCAGAATAGCCTCCCAGAGCTGCTGTTTAGATGTGAACTGCCTCCCACCCTCATAGATCTTTTGCTTGATGATACTCTAAAGGTTCTCTATAGGGTTGAGGTCAGGGGAAGATGGTGGCCACACCATTAGTTTATCTCCTTTTATGCCCATAGCAGCCAATGACACAGAGGTATTCTTTGCAGCATGAGATGGTCCATTGTCAGCATGAAGATGATTTTGCTCCTGAAGGCACGTTTCTGCTTTTTGTACCATGGAAGAAAGTTGTCTGTCAGAAACTCTATATTCTTTGCAGAGGTCATTTTCACACCTTCAGGAACCCTAAAGGGGCCTACCAGCTCTCTCCCCATGATTCCGGCCCATAACATGACTCCTCCACCTCCTTGCTGACGTCGCAGCCTTGTTGGGACATGGTGGCCATCCACCAACCATCCACTACTCCATCCATCTGGACCATCCAGGGTTGCACGACACTCATCAGTAAACAAGACTGAAAATTAGTCTTCATGTATGTCTGGGCCCACTGCAACCGTTTCTGCTTGTGAGCACTGGTTAGGGGTGGCCAAAGAGTAGGTTTATTTACCACAGCAAGCCTTTGAAGGATCCTACACCTTGAGGTTTGAGGGACTCCAGAGGCACCAGCAGCTTCAAATATCTGTTTGCTGGTTTGTAATGGCTTTTTAGCAGCTGCTCTCTTAATCCGATGAACTTGCCTGGCAGAAACCTTCCTCATTCTGCCTTTATCAGCACAAACCCGTCTATGCCCTGAATCAGCCACAAATCTCTTCACTGTACGATGATCACGCTTAAGTTTTCGTGAAATATCTAATGTTTTCATCCCTTGTCCAAGGCATTGCACTATTTGATGCTTTTTGGCAGCAGAGAGATCCTTTTTCTTTCCCATTTTACTTGAAAACAGTGGCCTGCTTAATATTGTGGAACATCCAGTTTTGCTGTAATTGGGCTCACCTAGCAAACTAATTATCACAGGTATCTGAGATTGATTCCAGTGATCCAAAGAGCTCTGAGACACAATACCATCAATGAGTTTCATTGAAAAACAAAAAATGTAATCTTTTTGACACTTAGATCCAATTTGCATAATAATTTGGAACATGGTATATATATATTAGAGCTGGGCGATATGACAAAAAAAAAAATCTCGATTTTTTTAAAAATTTTGGACGATTCACGATTTAAATCTCGATTTTCTTATGTTATTAAAAATATAAAAAAATAAATAAAAAAAGCCTACTGTGCCCCCACCAGACCTCACATCAGCCCACTGTGCCCTCATCAGACCTCAGATCAGCCCACTGTGCCCCATCAGACCTCAGATCAGCCCACAGTGCCCCCATCAGACCTCAGATCAGCCCACATTAGTGCCCCCTTGAGACCTCAGATTAGCCCACAGTAGTGCCCCCTTGAGACCTCAGATCAGCCCACAGTAGTGCCCCCTTGAAACCTCAGATTAGCCCACAGTAGTGCCCCTTTCAGCCCTCAGAACAGCCCACTAGGCCACCATAAGAATAAAATAAAAAAATCCCTTACCTGTCCTGCGCCGCGGCTCCGCTCCAGGTCCAGTGCTCCTCAGTCTTCTTCTCCTGGTGCTGCACTGTCACCTGACTGCGTGCAGCGTCAGGTCAGAGTGCGCGCACTACGTCCTGACGCTGTACGTGGTCAGGACTGTGCAGCGTGGCTTCGGAGAAGAAGAGGAGCGCCGGACACCGGAGCGGAGCCGCGGCGCAGGACAGGTGAGAGATTTTTTTTATTTTATCTGGCGGGCGCCATTTTAGGAAAATCGAGTTAACGATTTTCCTAAAAAATAAAATCGTGAGGCTTTCAATTGGCGAATTAATCGCCCAGCCCTAATATATATACATATATATATATATATATATATATATATATATATATATATAAAATATTACATAGACAAATTCTAAAGGGGGGTTCAGTACCTCCTTCCTTCCATTACCTTCTTAGAAATAGGCTATTAGTAATTAGGCAATGAAGGGCAGGGACTGACACCCTCCCCCCCTTTCAGAATTTGAAGCATATAAGCATGTCTATAGGGGTTGCTGTGTGGTAAGCAGTGACATATATATATATATATATATATATATATATATATATATATATATATTAACCAGATTTGGGTTTCTGAAAAGGAGGACACCTTTTTTTTTGGGGGGGGGGGGGGGGGCGGGGGGCATTACACTATACCCCAGGGAATGGGGGCCCGAACTTCCCTTTATTATTTTCCATTATGACATGGTTATAACAGAAAATAATAGTTAAAATGGCCTTTAAAATAATAGTTAAAATGGCCTTTAGGGGTTCACCATGTGGTAAGCGCGCTGACGTCACCGAAGGTCTTTTTGCAGGTCCTGCAAGGGGAAAGAAGAAAGAAGACACCGGCTGCGTGAACAAGTGGAAAAGGTGAGTTTTTTTTTATTATTTTTAAACCTTAAAGGCCATTTTAACAGTTAAAATAATTTTGTTCGACTGCCTCAAACTGTTTGAGTCAAACATAATACATGTATATAATGTTTGACTCAAACAGTTTGAGGCAGTCAAACAAAATCCCGGACAATTGTGAAATTCCCCCCGGACATTTTTTTAGGTCTCAAAAGTAGAACATGTCCGGGAAAAAGAGGACGTCTGGTCACCCTATATATATATATATATATATATATATATATATATATATATATATATACACACTAATGACAGTACACACACTATGTCCACCTCCCTTCCACCCTGCATCACATGTGCGGACTGTCTGCTGTGTCTGTGCAATGTGGGATGCTGGAAATACCCGGGCACTGGATTTCAGGAGGTCAGAGCGGTAAAGTGCTGCTAACCCTGCCAGGGCGGCTCTCTCATAGGGCTCTGTTGCTGCTATTGCTAAACCTGTAATGTACATCATGCAGGAGAAGCAGCAGAGTAAATCGGACTAAACCAGGGGTGTAGCTAAAACTGACTGGGCCCCACACCAAATTTTCTACAGGCCCCCCTTCTCCCCTCTGATACCTATCCTCAGTGTCTTAAATATTTGGATAGGAGTAGTAGTGCTTTAATTATATATATACACACACACTACTACCCATATCCAGATATATCCTATACAAAGAATAAGCAGATTGCAGATGGCATAGATACACATAACACACACATATATACATACACAGATATATATATATATATACACACACACACACAGATACATACACATATATTGTGATACTGTGTATGTATATATATCTATATATATAAATATATATACATATATACACACACACATATAGATATATACATCCATATGTACATACTACATATAAAGGACCTTCAGAATGCAGTAATAGTAGGATAGAGGACCTTCGATCATGTGACATGATGACATCATTGAAGGTCCTTTAGCCTACAGATTACTGTATTCCAAACGTCCTTGATACTAGATTTTACACTATTTCTAGTACATTTCAGGCCAGACTGGGCCCCCTTTAGATACAGTCACACAGGGGCCCGGGCTGGCCCCTCTGGGGCCCCAAAGCAGCTGGAAAGGAAGGGAGCTGTGTACTCAGGTCGGAAAGGAGGCGGGGCCATTAAGCCTGGCCGGGCTGCTTCAGCTCACGGGCCCCATAGCAACTGCGTAGTCTGCCTCTATGGGCGGTATACCAGTGATCCTGTTCATTTGCACTGTATTTGCATGGCACCATGGGTTAATGAACACAGAGACTTTTGGGACTTTCTAGCTAACAATGCTTATACTTTTAATAGAGAACTCTCATTCTTACCATCTATCATCCTGGAAATTATCTGTCTGTGTAAAAAGTCCTAAAACGAGTACCAGTCGGCTTGCTTAAGGCCCCATGCAGACGACCGTATGTACACGCCGTGTACAGTGTTTCACTGTACGGCGGCGGCCTCAGGAAGCGCACGGTTTCATAGCAACCAATGACGCTGTGCGCTCCCGTCCTCTGGGGCAGCACAGGCCAGGCTTTCATGGGCCATGAAATACGGTCGTCTGCATGGGGCCTTAGCATTGATAAATTCTCAGGGATGGCCAGAAATCGTGATACAGGAGTAGATATACAGTGGTATACCATACCTCCCAAGTGTCCCTCTTTTGGAGGGACAGTCCCTCTTTTTGACCCATGTCCCTGTGTCCATCTTTGATCCCTAAACGTCCCTCTTTTTGACTCGCGGAATTAATGCATAAATGTGCATTAATACATTTACTAAATTGCTCCTTATTAAAGTGTCTGTATGGTTCCTACCTGTATATTAGACATCATTTGGTGCAATTTGTACCTTAAAATATCTATAATCTGATGATTTATGTGCTAATATTTATATGGACATTGAAATGCAAGAAAAAAATTGCCGCAGGGGCCAGTAATTATGCTTTGGGTTGAGTTAGAGGCGTGGCCTAGTATGTATCACTCTCATAATCTCACAATATATCACTCCCATCATCTCACACATTGGGTCATTGGATTAACAGTAGGGCAGTCCTTGTTGCCCCTAGCAACCAATCACAGTGCAGCTTTTATTTTTGAAGAGCCAAATTCGAAATGAAAGCTGCGCTGTGATTGTCTGCTACAGGGACCAAATTCCTCTGGGGTCAGATATCTCACCCCTCATCCCAAATTCTATGTGAAGAGAATGAAGAGACATGAAGAAAATTTTAGGCAAGAACAGGTATGTACATGATGTGATATTAAAAAAGAGTCCAGTATATTCAATATGGCCGCTCTCATGCTAAGGCACTTTTTGTGATGTCATCATTAGATGCTTGTCCCCCCCTGGACCCCCCCTTTACTATGCCTCTGGTATGACCACTTTACTTGTGATGTCATAATGGGCATGACTCACTTACTTATGACATAATAATCAGGGGGTGTGGTCTAAACCCATAAATAGGGGTCACGCCCTGACACCAGTGTCAGTATCTCTAGATGGCTGTCACTATGGCGAAGTCTTTGAAGAAGAGGAGGAGGATGTCAAAGACTAATTCTGTGGTGACTGCAATAGAGACAATGGACGTTGGCCCTCGACAGTACGTGGACGACGTTGATATGAAGTCCGATCACAGCGACGACAAAATGGAAGTAGGCCCCCGACAGTATCCAGAGGATGTGGAGATGGCGGGCCTTCCGGGGAGCACCACCAACATCAGGGCCTCAAACCCCCGGAAGAGGAAAAGGCCATTTTGCATCCTCTGCAGCCGGCTGTAACATCCGCCGATAGGCCCTTACTATACCATCTGCCCCTTGGCTACCATAACATCTGCTGCTTGGCCCCACTTACCATCTGCTGCCCGGGCCCATTTACCATCTGTGGCTTGGGGCCATTTACCATCTGCAGCTTGTGGCCATTTACCATCTACCCCTTGGGGCACACTTACCATCTATATATGGTTTTTACTATCCAAACCATCTGAAATTCCAGTGAAGACGAGCAGAGCTCCACCAGGTCCGGTAAGTTTGCCCGCTTCCCTCCGTCTTCTCCTTGTGTTTTTGTAAACTGTTTTTTTTTTATTTGGGTATTTTCTCTTCTAGGATCCAACTACAAGACAACATGAGGAACCTCTGGTGACAATATTCTGTCCCTGAAGACCGGCCAGAGGTGCGACCCCCGACCTCCTCCTCTACAAGTTAGCGGACCTGAATCCAGCCGATCCTGAAGACGGAGCCAGAGCTGCAAAAAATCCACTTAAAACCTAAAACCTTTTTATAAATAAACATAGTTTATTTAAAAAAAAAGAAAAAATGGTGATTTATTTCACTTAATTATCAAATTGCAGACATTTTACTCAGCCCCTATTTTCTTTGGGTATAGTAAGTAAGCTCAGAGCTGGAGCCTGAGGGGTGAGTTACCCATTTTTAAAAGCGTAATATTTAAATTCCCACATTTTTCCATAAATTCTGCATGTGCCAAAGTTTGTAACTTTTATTATAGCCAGAAAACTAGTACAAGTCTCAAAATAAATAATCCCCCCCCCAGGTAAAACTCCATCCTCTAGTGATATCTCCATTAAGGGTAGGTTAATAAAGATGGCCGCTCTGATGACAAGCCACTCTTTGTGATGTCACCATTAGAATCCTGGCACGATAATGCTTCTTGTTTCCTTAGCAACACTATCTGTGATGTCATCGGCATCAGAGGGTCTAAGTGTCATAATCAGTGGCATGACTCCGGGGCATAGATAGGGGGGATCAGCATCCGTCACCTGAGTGGGCCCCCAATCCAGATAATGCCGCACCATGACTACATGTAATAAAGCTAAATAGTGACTGAAAATTACCACCGTACTGTTACTAGCAGACCACTACAGGAACATCAATATTACCCCCATAAATTAATAACAAAGTATTATAGTGTGTACAGCTATGGCTACACTGCAACTTTTTGTAACGTGACTGATTGATTTTAACTATTGAATGACCGCTGAAGTCCACAAGATTGCATTTATTTGGATTGCAGCTGTAGTTCAATAGTTAAAGTCAATCAGTTGCGCTACAAAAAGTTGCAGTGTAGCCCTAGCCTAAGGCTAGGGCTACACGGCGACACTGGTCGTGCAACACCTGTCGTGGCCAGGATCGCTGAGTAGTGGGGATCCCATAGAAATCAACGGAGCGTTGCGGCAGTCCCATGAAATCCAGCCATGTTGGATTTTTTGTGACTGCCGTGGCGATCCTATTAATTTCAATGGAATCGCCGCAACTCAGCGATCCTGGATGCGACAGGTGTCGCCGAGTAGCCCTAGACTAAGGCCTCATGCACATGGCCGTTCCATGCATTGGGGACCACAAAGCTCTATTTTTTTGCAGTGCAGAGGCACAGACAGAAAACCCATAGTGCTTCCGTGGGGTTCCATGCCTCCGTTCCGCACCATACCTTCCAGATTGTGGACCCATTCAAGTGAATGAGTCTGCATCTGAGATGTGGGCCGGTGTTCACATATTGCGGGCCGCAGTATGGGCCATGGCCGACAAAGGCCACGTACATGTTGCCTAAGGCTCACAAAACACATCTGTCCATCCAGTTTGGCCTGTTATCCTGCAAGTTGATCCAGAGGAAGGCAAAAAACCCCTGTGAGGTAGAAGCCAATGTTCCCCACTTTAGGGAAAAAAATTCCTTCCCGACTCCAATCAGACATCAGAATAACTCCTTTGATCAACGACCCATCTCTAGTAACTATAACCTGTAATATTATTACCCTCCAGAAATACATCCAGGCCCCTACTGAACTCTTTTAGTGAACTCCCCATCACCACCTCCTCAGGCAGAGAGTTCCATAGTCTCACTGCTCTTACCATAAAGAATCCTCTTCTATGTTTGTGTACAAACCTTCTTTCCTCCAGACGCAGAGGATGTCCCCTCGTCACAGTCCTAGTCCTGGGGATAAATAGATGATGGGAGAGATCTCTGTACTGACCCCTGATATATTTATACATAGTTATTACATCTCCCCTCAGTCCTTAGATCTCTCCTCATCTCTCCTCTCCTATAGTGTATATATACTGTATACTGTCATCTGTAGTATATATATATACAGTATACTGACCTTTGTAATATATATACATTATACTGTCCTCTGTAGTACAGATATACACAGTATACTGTAATATATACTGTAATATATATATATATTTACATACTGTCCTCTGTAGTATATATCCAGTATGTTCTCTGTAGTATATATACATTATACTGTCCACTGTAGTATATATACAGTATACTGTCCTCTGTAGTACATACAGTATACAGTCCTCTGTGCTATATATATATATATTGTGAGGCAGTGACAGGCCTCACGCTTCATAGAGGTCTGGAGGTGGTGGATATTCCAGTCCACATCCCTATTCCACCACAGGTGAGGCCACCTGGGTGTAATTACTACTGTGATAAACCAGCCCTCAGTGTCAGTCTGGAGAGGGCCCGTGAGGTCCCAGCCAGCAGGGCTGGGGGGGGGGCCACAAGGCTGAGGAAGCCTGGGAGAAGAGAAAGGCTGAGGAGGCCTGAGAGGTTGGAGCCTGCGGTGGCTCTGTGTCAGGGGCGTAGCTATAGGGGAAGCAGGGGAAGCGGCTGCTTTGGGGCCCAGACCCCCAAGGGGCCCCCTCAGGAGGAAAACTAAAAGATTTTATTGTCAGGGCCACCTCAACTGTCATGCCTTGTCTGAGAACTCAATCTTGACCAACCACAGGAGTGAGGGTTGCTGGGGGGGGCCCATTCAAAAATTTGCTGTGGGGCCCAGTCAGTTGTAGTTACTCCACTGCTCTGTGTGGTCTCAGCCACGAGGGCTGAGGGGCCACAAGGCTCAGTGTAGCCTGGAAGTTTGGGGGGCCCAGTGACCCTAGGAGAAGAGGGTCACACGGTCATAGTTGGGAGGACTATTGGACCATCTCCCCCCAAAGGATACAGTTGGAGTCACAGCCAGGAGGCTGCTGGACTGAACGGCAGAGGAAGCCGCACTTAAAAGCTGTGTGTGAACAGCGTATGTATTTAGGTGAGTTAGCTGAACTATGTTTAGTCAGAGCCCAGCCGGGCAGGTGTTGTTTTTATGATTTGTTTTGGTGTGCTGGTGCCAATAAAACTGAGTTGGACCTGAAAATCCCCGTGTTGTGAAGATATTGTGTGATGTCGACCCCCTGAGAGGATACGATCCCTTACATATGGTGGAGGATGCGGGCATGTTGATGCCAAATTGGCATGTTGATGCAGCCAAGGCGTGTGTCTGTGCAAAGAAGGCACAATGTTGTTGCTGGGGGCAACAGAAAAGTGAAAAAGTGTTGCTATGAGCAACGGCGTGGAAAAGAGCAGGTGCTGCTGAATGTTGCTGTGTTCCTGTGTCAACCCCTTCCCGCCCAGCGCCGTACATGTATGGCGCAGCGGGACGTGACTTACCGCCCAGCGCCGTACATGTACGGCGCGCTGATCTGGCGGGTGCAGGAGCTGCGCCCGCCCGATCAGCGGCGGGGGTCCGGCAGTGCCCAGGTGCCGGACCCCTGGGGAATGCGCCAGCATCGGTGAAAACACCGATGCCGCCGCATTAACCCTTCATGTGCCTCGGTCAACGCTGACCGCGGCACATGAGGTGAGCGCATATTCAGGATGGCGAGTGGGGGGGCATCGGGTCCCCGCGCTGCTGTGACGGGGACCCGATGGCTTGGATGGCAGCCATCCCTGTGCCATCCCAGCTGCCATCCCTGGATCGCACAGGAAGCAGGCTGTAAGTGTATTACTGTGAGTAATACACTTACAGCCAATGCATTACAATACAACAGTATTGTAAGGCATTATGCAGGGGATCAGACCCCCAAAAGTTGAAAAAAAGTTGAAAAAAGTTAAAAAATAAAGTTAAAAAAAAATAATAATAAAAGTTTCAAGTAAAAAAAAGAAAAACGCCATTTTCCCCCCAATAAAGTAAAAAAAATTGTTAAAAAAAGAAAAAAAAGAAAAAGTAGGCATATTAGGTATCGCCGCGTCCGTATCGAACGGCTCTATAAAAATATCACATAATCCATCCCACCAGGTGAACACAGTAAAAAATAAAAACAGTGCCAAAACAGCCATTTTTTGGTCACCTTCCCCCACAAAAAGTATAATACTACGCGATCACAAAGGGGTATTTACCCCAAAATTGTACTAATAAAATCGTCATCTCATCCCGCAAAAAATGATACCCTACCTAAGACAATCGCCCAAAAAATAAACAAAAATATGGCTCATAGAAAATGGCAACACAAAAAAAAGATTTTATTCTGTTCAAAAATAAATCTAATGTGTAAAACTTTCCAAAAATAAAAAAGTTAGACATATTTGGTATCGCCACGTCCGTAACAACCTGCTCTATAAAATTATTACATGAGATGGCCCCCCAGGTGAATTCTGCATAAAATAAAAAAAAAACTATGCCAAAACAACCATTTTTTTCCCTCTTGCCTCACAAAAAGTGTAATAGCAGGCGTATGGCTCTTAGAAAATGGCAACACAAAATAAAGATTTTATTCTGTTCAAAAATGCATCTAATGTGTAAAACTTTCTAAAAATAAAAATGTTAGACATATTGGGTACCGCCGCGTCCGTAAAAACCTGCTCTATAAAAATATCACATGATTTGCCCTCTCTGGTGAATGCTGTAAAAAAAATTTTTAAAACCATGCCAAAACAGCTATTTTTTTTCACCTTGACTCACAAAAAGTGTAATACCAAGTGATCAAAAAGTCTTATGTACCCCAAAATGGTACCAATGAAAACATCAGCTCATCCCGCAAAAAATGAGCCCCCACATGAGACAATAACTCAAAAAAATAAAAATCAGTGGCTCCCGCAAACCATTCCATCAAAATCTGTGTTGTAAAATCCATATGGCGCTCCTTCTGTTTTGAGTCCTGCCATGTGCCCCCACAGCAGTTTACCACCACATATGGAGTGTTGCCGTATTCAGGAGAAAATGGGTAACAAATTATGGGGTGCTTTTCTCCTGTTACCCCTTATGAAAATACAAAAAATTTGGGGCTAAAGCAACATTTTATTGGAAGAAATGAAATTTTTCATTTTCACAGCCAAGTGTTTCCAAATTCCGTAAAACACTTAGTGGGTCAAAGTGGCCAGTACCCCCCTTAATATATTCGTTGAAGTGTGTAGTTTCCAAAATGGGGTCACTTTTTGAGGGTTTCCACTCTAGGGGTACGTCAGGGTCTCTCAATTACAAAATGGTGCCTAAAAACTATTCTAGCAAAATCTGCCTCCAAAATCCATATGGCGCTCCTTTCCTTCTGACCACTGCCACAAACCCATAGAGACGTTTACCACCACATATGGGGTATTTCTGTAAACTGCAGAATCAGAGCAATGTATATTGAGGTTTAGTTTGCTGTTAACCCTTACTGTGTTGCAAGAAAAACATTATTAACATGAATAATCTACCAAAAAAGTGAAATTTTGAAATTTCACCTCCATTTTCCTTTAATTCTTGTGGAACACCTCAAGGGTTAACAAAGTTTGTAACAGCAGTTTTTTATAATTTGAGGGGTGTAGTTTCTAAAATGGGGTCATTTATGGGTGGGTGTCATTATGTAAGCCACTCAAAATTACTTTATATCTGAATTGGTGCTTAAAAAAATTGTTTTCGAAAATTTGGTGAAAATGTGAAATATGGCTTCTAAACTTCTAAGCCCTCTAACGTCCTAAAAAAGTAAAATGACATTTATAAAATGATGCCAACATAAAGTAGACATATGGGGAATGTAAAATAATAACTATTTTTGGAGGTATTACTATGTATTTTGAAAGTAGAGAAATGGAAATTTGGAAATTTTTCCAAATTTTTGGTAAATTTGGTATTTTTTTTATAAATAAAAATGAAATATTTTGCCAAAAATTTACTACTGTCGTGAAGCACAATATGTGACGAGAAAACAATCTCAGAATGGCCTGGATAAGTAAAAGCGTTCCTAAGTTATTACCACATAAAGTGACACATGTCAGATTTGCAAAAAATGGCCTGGGCAGAAAGGTGAAAACAGGCCCGGGGTTGAAGAGGTTAAAGGGCCGGAAGCCTGTTTGTTTGGAAAAAGTTGCAGCTGCTAATCCGAACACTTCTGCTGTGTGGCAAGTAAAACTTGCTGAAATTTAAAGGGCCAGTAGCACATGTGAGAGAGACTGTCGTGTTGGAAATTTTTTTTTGCAAAGGTCACTATGATGGCGGGTGTCGCTGTGCAAAGTTCATATAGTGCCCGTGAGCAGCTGATGCAGGACTATGCAATGAAGGATTCTTTAATCAGAAGAGCTGATAAAGAAAAGGAAAGGTCCTGTGAAATGGTGATTGGGGGAATCCCGCTGGGGGTTACGCTAGATTCCCGTCAGCGAGTGTCTCGACTGATGCCCGATGTTTTGGACTTTCTGAAAAGGGGGCCAGAGACAGAGACCGCAGTGTGTCTAACCTTTGAAAAGGACTATAGTTCTGTGCAGTGGGAGCTGCTAAAATGTGAGACCCTGGAGATGGAATTCGTGCTGGGCACAGACTTTCCGTGGTTTCGGCAGCTATGGAATGGAGAGAGGGCTTTGAATGGTGCGACTAGAGAGTCCGAAGGAAAAGTCGGCAACCAAGGTGTTTCCCATGGCAACCACGGGATTGAGGAGTCGATATGGGATCCTGTGACCAGGAACCAGGGGCTGGAGGTTCCCAAGTTCCCGAGGAAGGAGGCGGACCTCAGTGGAGATGTCCCTGGAGAGACAGCGCCCTCATCTACTAGGTGTGTCGATACCATGACGGCGTTTGGTAAGACCGTTCCTGTTTGTGCGTGTGACATAGAAGATGTGATTTGTGGTGAGAGCCGGTGGCAGTCGTTACCTGCCGATCCGGTAAGTGTCATGACACTGGGACTAGAGACTGCAACAAAAATGTGTGATATTGTGGTAAATGGCAGTCCAGTCCAAGAGTTGCTGGATGCAAGGAGCCTGGTACATGGCAGCTTGGCTGCTGGGGACTATGTGTTGGACAAACACGTGAGTGTGATGAACATTCATGGGATTAGCAGAGACTATTCTGTGGTTATCGCGAAGTGCGAGACTCCAGTGGAAACTGGGACTTATGAATTTGGTGTTGCAAATAGGCTCATGCATGATGTAATGTTGGGCTGTGATTTTCCCTTGTTCTGGGAGTTGTGGGGAAATGGAGACACTTCTGCAGAAAGTGGTGAAACTCCTGCAGAACCTGTACCTGTCCCTTTAAATGAAGGTATAAGGGAGATACACATTGAACACAATGGTTTAGGTGAAATGACCATTGAAAGCAATGGTGCAGATGAGGTACAGAATGAACAAGTGATATTTAAAATGCATAATGAAAATGTGGGGTCATGTGAAATATGTGATGATGATGACACCCCTTTTCCTTTGCAGGTGGTGATTGGGGAAGAAGCTCCCCCTGTTGGTAAAAATGTATGTGACTTGGAAATGCTGATTGATAAGATTGATAGCACAGAGCTAGAGGGTGTACCACACATACCAGCTGCAGATGATCAGTCTCCACTGTGCTCGATAGTTAGTGAGGTCGAGTGCAGTGGTAATGAAGGTGTGGTGCCATACAAGGTAAACCGTCCAATTGACAAGAGGGCTTTAGGTGATGTGACTAATAGCAGCTCAGAGAAAGAGACTGCCGGGTCGGTTTCTTGGGAAACCAGTGTGGTTGCTAGTAGCAACCAGGGTTCAGTTGTCAGCAACTTGGAGAATAACACCCAAAGTGAAGTTCATGAGGGAGTAAAGACACAAAAGAGTAGAGGTAGAGAGTATAAGGGAAATGTGAAGCGGAAAAGAGTAAGAGAGGGTCTGGCCGTTAGATGGCCACTGGAGTCCCTTAGATGCTGTCTACAGGGTAGAGAGTTGGTCGTTATGATAAACCGGGCTTTGCTGGCCTGGGTGTGGCAGAACAAAGGGAAAACTGTAGGTAATGTGGATGCTCTGTCACGTGCATCCTGTGTTGGTGCAAGTGTTCACCCCACGGGTTTGAACAGAGGGGGGGGTATGTGAGGCAGTGACAGGCCTCACGCTTCATAGAGGTCTGGAGGTGGTGGATATTCCAGTCCACATCCCTATTCCACCACAGGTGAGGCCACCTGGGTGTAATTACTGGTGTGATAAACCAGCCTTCAGTGTCAGTCTGGAGAGGGCCCCAGGGAACAGACCTGGAGAGGGCCTGTGAGGTCCCAGCCAGCGAGGGGAGGGGAGGGGAGGGGAGGAAGCCTGGGAGAAGAGAAAGGCTGAGGAGGCCTGAGAGGTTGGAGCCTGCGGTGGCTCTGTGTGGTCTCAGCCATGAGGGCTGAGGGGCCACAAGGCTCAGTGTAGCCTGGTAGTTTGGGGGGCCCAGTGACCCTATGAGAAGAGGGTCACACGGTGATAGTTGGGAGGACTATTGGACCATCTCCCCCCAAAGGATACAGTTGGAGTCACAGCCAGGAGGCTGCTGGACTGAACGGCAGAGGAAGCCGCACTTAAAAGCTGTGTGTGAACAGCGTCTGTATTTAGGTGAGTTAGCTGAACTATGTTTAGTCAGAGCCCAGCCGGGCAGGTGTTGTTTTTATGATTTGTTTTGGTGTGCTGGTGCCAATAAAACTGAGTTGGACCTGAAAATCCCCGTGTTGTGAAGATATTGTGTGATGTCGACACTCTGAGAGGATACGATCCCTTGCAATATATATATATATATATATATTATACTGTCCTCTGTAGTATATATACAATATACTGTCCTCTGTAGTACATATATACACCGTATACTGTCCTCTGTAAAATATATATATATGTATATCCAGTATACTGTTCTCTGTAGTATATATACAGTATACTGTCCTCTGTAGTATATATACAGTATACTGTTCTCTGTAGTGTGTATATATACATTATATTGTCCTCTGTAATATATACATACAGTAAACTAACCTCTGTATTATATTTACATTGCAAAGAAATTTCAACATATCTACCATGTGCGAATATAATCAAATGAATATAACAGTTCTCCTACTGCTACAGGCAACTTTCTCAGGTGGTGACACTCCCTGGGGTGTCCGATCCTGAATCCACAGAGGTCAGTTGATGATATCACGGTTCATGGTATCTCATGTGCGTGTACATTTTGGCTTGTGATATTTTACATAAAATGGCTCCATATCGTGACTGCTTGTTCTGGTTGGTACATGCTCCAGGACATCACTTCATTTTGCATGTGCTTCCTTTAATGCCCCATAATAGACTGACTTGTCTCTAGAAGGTTTGTCCTTTCTAAGTAGAGGGGGTGACATAAGCTCCATCTAGTGGTGGCTTGTTAAAACCTTGTGCATACTGTCTCTGCGTCCAAAGGTTGGCATATTACAGTGGGGCACAATGTGGGCATATTAATGGGGGCACATAACTGGGCATATTCCTGGGGGGGCACAGTTGGTCAGAATACTGGGGGCACAGCTAGTCATATTACTGGGGGTACATAACAGGGCATATTATTGGGGGCACAACTAGGCATATTAATGGGGGCACATAACTGGGGAATATTTACTATGTGGAGCAGTAAGGGGACTGGGTGGGATTAGCTGTATAGTGGGCGGAGTTGGGGAGTGGCCTAGTGCTGAAAAAACTTGCCACGGCACACTTAGCGCACCACACAATATGTCCCTTTACAAAGTTGGGAGGTATGGTATACTGCATGTAGGGAAGTAAAAGCGACAGGCTTCTGGGAAAGCTACATGAGCCCATAAATGTTGTCATCAAAACTAAAACTCTCAGCTTGCTCTTTTTTTTTTTTTTTTAAATGTTCAAACCCTGCACTTGAAAAAAATATGAGACATAAATGCCATCTCCCTTTGACCACGTTTCATTTCAGCATTTACATATTAATGGGACAACTTGTTATAATTAAGACTGAAGAAGACATTTTGAAATCATTATCATCCATAATTGATAATTAGCTTAAAACAATATGAACTTCTATAAGCTAATCATTAGACATACAAATATTCTACGACCTAAAAGATCAAAACTCACCAGTCAGAACCGTAATGAACCATCTTATGTCAGGTTCTTTATAAAATGGCAAAACAATAATTGGCTCTAAATGTCACATTGTAATAACATGATAAAGTTATAAAAGTCAGAAGAATATGTCACGTACCTTAATAAAGCCCCATTGCTGGCGGAGGATCCGCCAAAGTTATGAAGATGCGCCGGCCTCTCCACAACTGCAGCACATCCAGCGCCAGCTCTAAATGTAAGGCTACTTTCGCATTAGCGGCAGGGATATCCGACACTTGCTGCCGTTAGTGCACCTGTACGGTCAGAACTATGCTCCGTGCCAATTCACTATAATGGGGGCAGGCCAGAGCTCCGGCTGCAGCACGGCAAATATGCCGAGAGGCGTACAAACATAATGACGAGCATATCCATCTACACTGGCCAAAACAGCAACATGACATCTAAACTCTGCATTTATGAACAGACAGTATTTTCATTTTTACCTACGAGATATATCTGTGTCCTCAGACAACGCAGCTTTGGCAGCCGTGACAAGTAATAAAACGCTGGAATATGGAGCTATCTGATGGTAACATTTGTCATAATGAATCTGGGTTTGAATATGAGAGCAAAGACAGGGGCGACAGAAATGTCATCCAATAACTTGTTAATACATTCCTAGACACTAGAGTGCATCCACAGGATACACTGAGCACCGCCATTGTATCTCAACAAATACAATGTTAACCCCTTAGAGTCGGCCTACTTTGGACCTTTAGAATATAGCAATTTTTCTCGCATTCCCATCGTCACCTTCCAAGAGCAGGAACAATTTTATTTTTCCATCGATGTCGCTGTACAAGGGCCTAATTTTTGAGGAATGAATTGAAGGTTGTAGGTGTCAGATATCAGTTATCTGTCCTCCAAAAAGGTGGGGAAAATAAAAAAAATACCACAAAATAAAGTAGAATTTTTTTTTTCTGTTGGAATGGAAAAAAACAGCAACCCAGCAGTTTTTTTCTTGTATTATAACTTTTATAGCGTAAAAACACCATAAAATGGGTGATAGATTCCCTTTAAAGGGGTTATCTGAGAAAAGATATTGATGACCTAACCCATCCTTAGCAGCAAGGTGGACTGAAGTGGGGGCGTGGAAACGAGCAGTGTATAATGTGATAGAAAAATGAATCAAGCCAACAAAGGAGAAAATATGGACAATCACAATAGATTATTATGTGACTTGTAGTAACTTTGTCTACATGATAAATGGCTTTTGCTGAAGAGTTTTTGATCAATTTTATTTCCACTTTTTGGGAGGCAGAACAAACAAGCAATTTTTTTTTTCCAGCGTTTGGTACAACTGATGTTCTATGGGTTGATGATGGTGATACCAAATTTATATATTTTTTTTATTAATTTCCTTTTGAGTCACCAGAGCTGTATCTTTTTATTTTTTCCTTCACTGGTTAGGGTACATTTGACTGTTTTAAATCAATGTGAAGGAAACACCAGACACCCCAATCACTGGACACCCAAAAACATAGATTATATTTATTCTGAACTGCTACACAATACAGTATGTATGAAATTGGGTCATTAAAAAAATGAACACAGTTGCTTCATTCTGGTTGCTGTGATGCCATATATTGCCTCTGGAAGAGATTCTCAGATACAGTTTTGGTCCTCTCAAGCTTAAGGGCCTGAGTGCCGCCACTGTTTTTGAGAGTACCTAACATGGCATATCAATTCAAATAAGTAACAGAGAAGGCAAATTTATTTTGCTCCAAATTGACAAAATCAATCTTACGGTCCGATTTGGACCCAAACCGATTTTACCAGAATAAAAAGTGCTTCAATTGACCTGAAAAGCTGTGGATGGCATCCTGGTCTCTTTCTATCTCCTTGTCTCTCTAAAAGTTCTCCCGAATCGAATCACCTAAAATTCTGATTCTATAGAATCCAAATTTAAAAAAAAAATTCAGATCAAATTCTAAATTTTATAGAATTGACTTGCTCATCTCTAGTGGGAATAAATGGGCAGATGGTCAAGCAGTTTTATTTATTTATATGGAAATTGAGGAAACACCTGAGCAATCCACTGGTTGCCTTACCAGGTGGGGCAAGTGTAGGATCGCCTTCATTCTGGAGATAAGTGTGCAGTACCCCAGACTTTGCAATGTTATCTGCAATGTTTTTTATGTTTGTCACAATGTTCCTGATAAACTATAAACCAACAGATAAGGTATGGTTGGCATGGATTGGGATCAAGAATGGGACTAACCATTCCATTCCTCCCCACTTGGAAGGATTGGGCTGGTCCAACTTCCTGCGAGGAGAGTGCACAGCTAGCTAGCCTACTGAGGAGTAATGAATCATGACAATCTTCTTCCTGCTCTAAAAGTCTTATGTATCACAGAATCAGCTCAAATGAGAGGAATACTGACCCAGAGAGACTGAAGTTCCAAGGCTGTGGATATTCTTCAGCACAACGGTGCTACATTCAGCGAGGTGACCAGCAAAGATAGCTTTACAGATGCTGTTGCATCTGAGGGAGAACACATTAAGACACCCATCACAAGGCCAGCTCAGGCAAACGCAAAAGCCTATATTTTTCAAGTGGACACCTACCTAGCTATCAGTTTATAGCTGTAGAGAAGGGAAATCAGGAAAGAGGGACTACCCTAGAGTGTTACTGTCTGCCACTTTGCCTGCCAGCATACCTGATTAGCTAAGGATAAAGACTGTATACAGACCACAGCTGGATGTACTGTAATACATCCTTTGCATTCAGCAAAGAAATGTGCATGTTGTTCTATGTCTCCTTCATCCTTTCTCATCACCTTTTCACTGCACCGAACCCCAGGGAGTAACAGACTGAGGGAGTACGCCATGATACAACATCTCATCAGAGCCACTACCACTCCAATCCTCTGCTCTGGCTCCTCAGGGGCTTGCTGCAGTTGGATGCACCAAAGATGGGAACCAGATCTATCAAACACGTCGATGATGAAAATAAACTTTAATGTGACTAACAGAGAGAAGATCATGGTCAGTAGAAGTACTTTGTTTTCCCATACCTGAGGAAGGGACAAATGTAAGAAGTGCGTTTACTTTGGAGACAGCAGAAGGTGGGGAGGTGTGAATGTGAAGTTTACCACTTATTTGGATGCTTTCATATTGTACAAATGCAGACAAATGACATTGTGAGGTTGTGATAAGCTATTCAGAACTGTAAGATAATTTGCTCAAACATTTTATTGAAAATGTCATTATTGAAAGACAAATTGTTAGAAAACATTGTGTGAAAAGACAAGCAGAAGAGTTTGGGTATTTGCTAGGACTACAAGATGTATGAAGTAAATCAGCACAATGGTGTCTATTGACTGTGACTCATGATTTTATTATAGCCCTGAACATGAGGGATTTGTTACTCTCTAGTCTACACTGGTTTTCTTGTAAGTACATCAATAACGGCAGGTTTATATCTGCTTCAAGAATCATATAAAATTATTTTTACAGTCGTACAAAAAACAAACCTATTCTGGAGATAAATACGGTACACAGGAAAAACGGTTTTATGCCAGTGCAGGTTTACTGGGCAATGATACACTGCAAGAGGGCCAATAGGGCCAACCCTTGTAACAATCTGTGGTGCAGGTTTTAAAGGCTGGGTTTTGCACACCACAGAAAAGGAGAAGAACCAACAGACACGGAGACAACTGATTCAGATGCAGAGTGAACTTTATAAAAGCTACTCAGAGTACTTCAGGCCCTTTCAGATCTAGTGAAAGGTACAATATTTAACACCTTCAGAGAACAACTGGACAGACTGGCGGGTTCTGTTCAGGGTCTTTATAAGTTCTCCCTTTCAACTCCACACTATAGGAAATGGGAAAAATTTCTTTATCACCTAGCCCAACCCACATGGGCAAAGCAATGCATTTGTTCTATACCGTCCCCAGGCTGACTACTGGGATGGTCCCTATAATGATCACAGCGCTCACTAGAGCCTCTTTAAATGACTGGTTGGTGGGTGTGTGCCGGGATTCTGACCCACACTGATCTGATATTGATGATATCCTGAGCATAAGCCATCAATATTTAACTCCCAGAAAACAAGTTTCAGGTGGCATATGTAACTTAGCCACTTTACAAGTTTCTTTAACCATAAAATCCCTGCCAACCTGCAGAAAAGTCTGGCACACATTGTCAGCGGTCTTTACAGACTTGCACCCCTGGCAGACAATGAAAGATGCAGCCATAGAATGCCACTATGGGCACAAAACGGACAAAAAATACTTACTTTCACTAATTAAAATCAGCCTATGGGGCAGACAGGCTGGTCAGGAGCGCACGACTAAATGGAGTCAGCCACACCTCCAGTACAAACTGCAAAGAAAAAGGTGGTCAGTCAGCACATCCCAGTGTGAAGGTGCACGCTGCCATGGCTAGAAACACAAAGGAAAAAAAATACATACAATGCAACAGCACTCTGCAAACCAAATAAAGTACAAAAATGCCATAGTAATAGAAAGTATTCTGGTGCTAAGATCGCCTTGATGTTTGACAGACTGGCCCAAATGAATTTGTACAAAATATATTTCCCAAGAATCTCAAATGTACTAAGCGTAGCATTAGCACCAGAATACTTTGTATTACTTTGGCATTTTTGTACTTTATTTGGTTTGCAGAGTGCTGTTGCATTGTATTTTTTTCCTTTGTGTTTCTAGCCATGGCAGCGTGCACCTGTGCACTGGAATGTGCTGACTGACCCCCTTTTTCTTTGCACTATGGGCACAAAGTCACCTATTCATTGTACCATTTATAGGACCAACAATGGACACCAACAAAAAAGTTTGCGATCTTCTGACATTGCTATAATTAATCATTCTCTTTTAAAATCCTGTTATGCATGTGTGGACCATTTGTGATTTAGGTTGTTGCAGAGCACATCATTTTAGTTTATCTACTGTGCATCATGTGGAACTGATGCATCCATAGGGTAAGAACCCTCTCAGACTTCTTGCAACATAGCAACTGTCATATTAATTGAGGCTCATCTATTATGGTCAAAAGGAATTCAAGTTGGATGTGCTGTCAATTTTCATGAAATCTGTATTTTCAGGCATCTCTTACCCTCCTTATCTAGCTATTGCACTGTCTGCAACTGCTCAGAAACTCTGCACTTATCGAGTAATCAAGATCAACAGAGAAGAGCTTCTGGGCGGTGTGGGTAATATTTTTTCAGTGTAAAATCTTGGTTATAGTATCCTAAATATTTCTCTGCTGTTGAATTTATAAGTGAAGTATGTGAGTGGGGGTAAATATCAATAGCTTGGCTCCAGTTCTCATCTGGTGTACATCTCTGTGCAGTGAAGCAACATGCATAGCTAGTCTTTTCTGATAGTGAAACAGTTACTGTGTACCAGAATGACAGGCAGGTCGCATATATGGACGTGCACTTCATCGTACAGGCCACCAACATTTCTAGCTAACCGCTGCTAAACAACAACAAAAAAAAAACATACAGCATCCTTCGGTAAAAAAAAACAAAACACTGAGTACCAATGCAGGCATCCCATATAGTGGAACAAAATAAGGAAATGGAGGTGGCGCCAATACAGTAATAGAGAAAAAATGGTTGTTTTAATCCAAGTGTTGGCAGTTCAAATACACACGTTTGAAACCCTTCTGTTATCTGTAGAATGACTGTCTGTCACTAGTAGGCTTAGTTCATACTTCACTTATTTGGTCAGTTATTCTCATCAGTTATTGTCAACCCAAAGCAAGTGGGTCAAAATCACAGAACAGGTGCTGATCTATTCATGATACCTAATCCAAGACTAGGCTTGGCTCCTGAATTTGCCTCAAAGTCTATGTATAACAGAACAGATTAATTATTAATGGCGCAGCAGCTGAAATAAGTAAACGTGCCAATATATTAGACAGCCTGTTGACAATGAGTCTGATGCACAGTAAGTCTATCTATAACAGAACAGATTAATTAGAAATGATAAAGCAGATGAAATAGGTAAACACACTAATATATTAGACCGCCTGTTGACAATAATTCTGTTGCACAGTAAGTCTTTATATAATAGAACAGATTAAGTATAAATGGTGCAGCAGGGGAAATAGGTAAATTTGAATATCTATCTATATATATATGTATATATATGTATATATATATATCTTGGACCACCTGTTCACAATGTTCTGATGCACAGTAAGTCTATGTATGACAGAAAAGATGAATTATTAATGTTGCAGCAGATTAAATAAGTAAACGCGTCTATATATTAGACCCCCTGTTGACAATGAGTCTGATTAAGAATGAATGGCACAGCAGATGAACAAGTTGCATATGGTGCGTACCATGAGCCTGGAAAAGAAAAGAAAAGATTGCTAAAACACTGTCCCTAACACTTTCCATGTCTCTCCCTATGCTCAATTCACAGTAAAATTGTGACACCCGCTAGGGAAGAGGCTTCTAAAAAGCTGTGACATCACAGTGGATGGCTATCTGCTGATTGGCTGGCTGCAGGGCACAATGGGTCTTATCTCGTTCCTGGGCTTCATACTTTCACTTTGTAACATGTCTAGCCACCATTTTAGCAAAAATATGATTCATTACAGCGAAGCGAGAGAAAATTCAGATTCGTGGCAAATCTAATTTTTCCTGAAATTCAGATCTAATTCAATTCATTTCACTTCGATCCGTTCAACGCTAAAACTGATCATAGGGTGTCCCCTTGCTGGAACCCCCAAAGCTCATCAATAATATCTGGTAATACCTAGCTAATACCTAGCTAATTTCGCCACCACAAGGGAAAATAGGTGTTACCATTAAAATCAATAGACTGTGAGTAACTCAGGAGAGGGCTGTGAACAGCTGGCAATCTTCTAATTTCCTTCTAACTGCAAATGTGACCACTCAGCCAAGCGGTTACATTTCCTTATCGAGTAGGACCTGGCAGTAGAGTCCGACAGGGAACCTAAGTAGCATCAGTTTTAGGAATGGTGGGCAATCATTAAGGTGAATATTACAGTTTTTTTTTTCAAGACAAGCAACCCCTTTAAAGAACACAGAACAGAAAGATCAATTCTATTACACAGGGATTGGGTTGCCATTGGGTTGGTCTTGGTGATTAAAATGATACCTGTCTTGTGAAAATTGGTTGCGGTGTTCCCGGGAAAACAAAATTTTATTCCTTACACAAATGAGAGCTTCAGTGGGCCATCAAAGGAGGGCGTGACCAGGACAGAATAGCTTAGCATCGGAAGCCCCGCCCCTTGGTGCAATGAAGCCATCATTTGTAAAAGAATAAAAGTCTTTGTTTTTTTGGGGACACTGTAACTGATTTTCACAAGACAGGTATCATTTTACCATCATTTTAATCAGCAAGCCTGGTTTAATAGAGTTAATCCTGTTGACAGGAATCTTCAAATGAAGTTTGGTTCTCCTTACCAAGTCCCATTTATCAAATGGATACCTTACACAGTTTACACAGTTTAATAAACAAAGAAGTAAGAATTATATTTACACTATGCTTTTACTACTCTGTTGTCATCTCAATATAAAATTGCAATTTTAATAACAGCAATTGATTTCATCGGCCTCCATAATAAAAATGAGTGAAAAGTAAATATGATAAAACCAAGAAAACTATATATATATATACTGTACATATTGTATTTTCAGCTCATAAAAGAATCACGATAGTAAAATGTAGGAGGAATATATTAGTTTTGTTTCTTTGCTGCTAAATTACACAAAACAGGAATCGTAAAAGTCAAACTTTTAGGGAATAAGAAGCACAATAAAAATCTAATATTCTCCCCATATATTTTATGCAGTCAACAAAATATATTGTTCTTCTGCTAGTCAGGGGAAAATACATTAAGTACAAGATGTCTCACAAAGCAAAAATATGGGATGTCACCTCCTGATAAAATATGGATATGTTTTTTCTCAGCTGTCTGAACTGGATTTCTTTAATTTCACCCAATCAAGTATATTTTATCTAGCGCTTTCACTGACCTGCAGTTTGCAGTAGGAGCATATTAAGATATTTATCGGTAGAAAGCATGCATAAACATTGTGGAAGAGGAATTTATTATTTAAAGTTATTGCTTTCTGTTAGAATGGTTGGACTATAACTTTGACTTAAAGGGATAGACTTAAAGTGATAGCCTTAAAAAGACCATAAAACTGACCATACACATTGGATAAATGTTGGCCAAACTTGGTCATTTCGGGTAGGTGTTCAACATAAATATTTCAAGGAAGAGACAGCACCACTTACAAATTTACTTTTAGTAGATCCAGTCCGTGGCAATGCCCGCAGTGTTGAACCCTAGCCCGTTGAGTTCCAAGAGATCATGAGATGGAGAGAAGACCGTGGTACTCAATGTCTTCACAATATGCAGAGTTTTATTCACCAATCGTGCAACGTTTTGACTCCTTTGTTTGAGAAAGACTCTTAGACGTCGAAACGTCGCACGGTAGGTGTTCAATATGTTACACTATAATGCTCATGTAACTGCTCTGTACACCCCTTACACACCTCTGACACATGGTTACATCAAGCTTCATGTGCAGTAACCCAGTACAGTGCTATTTGCAATAGATTTGTACTGATTTTACGCAATGTATTGTTAATGTAATGTATACCAAATATGTCTAAGCATGAGACAGGCATGACCAGAGTTAGCCATCCTACGTAGCTCAGCCCTCTTAGGAGGGAGCTCAGGGTGTTGTCTGGCCTCGCCCATGAATGTAGAGAGTTCTAAGGAGTCTAAGGTAGAGCCTGCAGGATGTAGACATGATGTGGTCCTCTTCTCATGCCTTTAGCTTCAAGCTTCTGGAGACTAACATATCTCTGTAACCGAAGCAGAGGCTCTCATGGAGAGGATGAGTATAGTAAGAAGTTGGGAATCTGCATGGCCAAGCAAGGAGTCAGTCAGTAAGTTAACCAGCATAAAGCTCTCCAGACCCTGCTGCTGTGTAGGGAAACATATTAAGACACCCTACACACTTCAGGAACAACATGGCCTGTCTTATCACAGAACCTGCATGCTGTGGTGTGAATTGCAGACATTTTGCTAACATTCAGTTGCTAGCCAGAGATTCCAGAAAGAGAAACTTTAGCAAGAGAAGGAGTAACCAGAGTGCCATTGCAGCAACCAACTGTCTAGCTCATGCTTAGATGTCTTGGAGGAATTTGCACTGTGTACAATTAACTGCTGGATGTACTAGAACTCTATTTTGCACTTTTGTTTGGTTAGCCTGGCCTGGTTACTTACTCCTATAACACCACACACTGTCTATTGCATCCTGTCCTTGCACACTGTCCTTGCACCCACATAGACATTGACATCAAGGGCACTCCTGAACTTCTGTCAGGCAGGGAACCCCCAGCTACAGGGAGTGCCCTGAGGGAAAAAGGATGTGCCCTCATCACACTGCACAAGCCCTAGGGAACGACAGCCTAGGAGAGACCACTGTGACACATCCTTTAATCGTGGCAACTACCACTCTCATCCTCCGCTCCAACTTCTCAAGGGCTCACTGCATATCAAGCAGTTAAAAGGGTTATACCATAATTAATGTAAGAAAATGGGAACCAGATTGTTACACTGGTGGTACGTGTCTGCTGCTGTCCTGGTTTCCCTGGCGGGCATTGATCCATCACCCTGTGCGAGTGACTAGTGCTCATTGAACGTCCTTACAGGTAGGGTTAATACTTTTTTCTCGCTCCCTATCCAGCTGCATATTATGAGGCTGTTCAGCCTTTCTATTTAGCTGGGCTGTGGATCTACCTCCTCATTCTAGTCTCTAGTAACCAACAAAGGTGTGATCTCTTGCCGGACTACCTATCCGGTGTCCCCTTGCCTGTCTATTGATTCTGCTCCTTGCTGCCTGGCCCAACCTTGGAATTGCTATCTGGAATATGCATGTACTTTTTCTACTTTTACTCTGGACTGTGTTCAGACTATGCTTTTTGCCATGACTACTTCAAGTGGTAGGGCCCTGGATGGTTCCCTGCAGCAAAGTCCAGATCCATGTACTGTACAAGGGTTAAAGGGTACATACCAGGGAACCACCAAGACAATATCCAAAGTCAAATAGGTTAGTTGATACAGTGGATCCTCACCCACTGTCCATTACACAAATATCATATAGTACACAAAACTATTTTTCACAAAACTAGGTACAGCCCTATGTCTCACATGGAACCAGAAATCTCCCCATTCCTTGTTCTGTTTGCTCTGCTAGATTTACTTCAATCTCAGTGCTTACTGTAGTGCGCTCTATCTCATGGGGTATGTACTTTCCTATGGATAAAGGCATGGTTGACAGTGTTAAGAAACAGCCAGTTTAACACTTTCCTGGCATCTGCCATACATGTACGGCGCAGCATGAAGTTACTTCCTGTACGGCACTCTGTTTGGGCAGGTGCAGAAACTGCCTCCGCTCGATCATTGTCAGGGGCCCGTTTGTTACTGAAAGCTAAGTCCCTGCTGCATCCGCTGGCATCAGTGAAAAAACAGATGATGCATTAACCCCTCATATGGGCCCCATGCTCCGGTGTTCAGGGCCTGATGGCTGGCATGGCCCGATGCCTTCCACAGTTATCAGAGCCTGCCAGCTTCGGAAGTATTACACTGACAAGCAATGCATTACAATACATGATGTATTGTAATGCATTGCAAAGGGGCTCAAACCCCGAAAAGTTGATATCCCATAGTGGGACAAAAATAAACAGTAAAAAAATAGTGAAAAATAGAACCAATGATGAAGCTCAGTTGAGAGAAAAATAAACTATATAGTTATCATGGCTGTACTGGTCTCCAGAGGCTGATCAATAACAACATGGCACCTGTAAACCATTCAAGCAATATCTGTCCTCTAAAAATCATATGGCGCTCCTTCTCTTCTAATCCCTGCCAAGTGCCCAAACAGTAATTTACGACCACATACGGGGTGTTTATGTAAACTGCAGAATCAGGCTAATAAATATTTAGGTTTGTTTTGCTGTTAACTGTTGCTGCCTTACAGGAAAAAATAGATTAAAATGGATGAGGTGGTCAAGCCTGCAGTTTGGTGCTTCTCTTCTCCTCTGTGAGCTGTGCTTTGCAGCACTCTGTGCATGACACTTTCTACTAGCTGAGATGCATGCTCAGTCACATCCATAGATTGTTATGGACTACACTGACTCTAACGGAGCACACCGAAATCAATGAGAAGCCGAGCATACGCAATCCGGCCACTCTGGTCATGTGAGCATTCACTAAACCAAACCCATGTAAACCAGAGCAGACTCAGAACTACAAGTGTCTGGCAGGGGTTGAATATCATGCAAAAAAAAAAAAAATCAGTTTATGGTAGAACCCTTTTAATGGCACCCTAATTGGTGGTCTACTATGCCAACCAATTGTCCTAGACTGCTTGGATTTTAAAGTGGTTTTAAGGGACATTGATCACCCTTCTTCAGTAAAGGTTCTTGAATATCGGATCGGTGAGGATTCAGCATCTGGCACTACCACCAATCAACTGTTCTCAGCACAAGAAATCGTACAGTGGACGATGCTGGAAGAAGAAGGCTCCATCCACAATATAGTGGGTGTTCAAAGGTACTGCAGCTCAGCTCCCATTCCATGAATTGTAAAAAGTGACCTTCCTAGAACTGTTTATATTGCAGTTTCATTACTTAGACACACAAAAGATAAAATTGGCTTGAACAATAAGCATTCCAAATATTGGTGTGATAATAATAGTTTAATTGTCTTTCCTCCTGCACAGTATCGTTCCGTTGTGTAATGGCATTGCTCTAAATGATTATGACTAGCTGAAAAAAAAAAATGAAATAAAAATGAGAAGCAAACTAAATACATTTCAAATTAAGAAGTTCCTGCTTTCCAAATGAATGAAAACCTGGTCAGTTTCCAATTTTCTCCAGCTGAGACCCATCAAACAACAGAAAACAATTTGTTCAAAGCTCCAACTGTCATTCTCTATTACAGCAAAATATATGAAGTGGCGTTCCCTTCTCAGGCTCCTCGGCTTCAGAAAAGCAAAGTTCCCATTTTATTTGACAGTTGTGGACATTGGAATAATATAGAAGATAACCCAATCAATAGACTGTAAAAAATCTGAAAGCTGAAGACAGATGCTCGAAAGTGATCATCAACCTTTTCTTCTAATTATGATGACATGCAGCAAAGCAAGGAGAAATCTGAAACTTTTAAAAAGAATCAACTTAATTTGAATATGCACATAATATTTGTACTATTCAGTAATGAGACTAAAGTAACACATCATAAGTTCATGGCTGCACAGCTACTTTAAAAAAAATGTTGTTGTAGGATTGAAGAATCTTCTTTTTTTTGTCTTCTTCATGAGGATCTCTCTTGAATGGATAGCAATAAATTATGGCATGTACATGTTATGCCGACTGTCCGTATCTCCTCTGGATCCCAAGTGATGTTTCTTTGGTGGCTGACGTCCTACTGCTCCTTCACAACGGGCACAACTGCTGGAACAGCACTATTCAACTGTCTCTATGCAGGCTGAGGCCTTTTCCACCTTCTGCTGCCTGTTGGGTGTGTATGTGCTTCACTTGGCTCGTAAAGGGCCAGCATTCACACACCTTGGTCTTCTCCAGCCAATGATTGACCACCGTAAGATATTTAAGACATAATCCCCTATGGGTAGGTGCCTGAGCAATAGGTTCTAGTTGTCTAGCGTCCTGCTAAGGTGTACAATTGTCTTGTTTTGCCTGCCTATGTAGTGACCGCTTTCTTTTTCTGGATTTGCTGCTGGACCTGACCTGTGCATCACCCCAGGGGCGGACATACTGCCAGCCTGGGAGGGGGCCCATTCTAAACCATGAACTTCTGAGCGCTTCCATTATGGAAGCGCTTACTAGTCTGAAGGACACAGGGGAGTGAAACTCTGCAGCGCTGTACTCACCCACGGCCAGCCTTAGCTATGTGTGACCCCTGCTATTGCACATAGTGCATTATCCTAGGCCCCTGAAGGGGGCGCCAAACCAGGGTCGGGAGGAAAGCTAGGCAGAAGCACATGGGAGAGAGGCAGACATCTCCCCATGTGAGGCAACAACATGCAGCCTGTTTATTTCCCCAGGGCCCTAAGAGAAACCAGCAGTGGAGGCAGCAAGACAAGAGGAGGCAGAGTGCCCCACAAATATGTCCCTACCTGGGCTGACAGGGATTCTGCATCCCTCCTCCTTCCTGTCCTGTCTCACTAGTAACAGCAGCAGTTGGGACACAGGAGGAGGAGGACACAGACTGAGACACAGCAGAGGACAGATCCCTGTTGTGTCCGGTTGGCTGAGATAATAATGACAATGGTTTAGCAAGAGATAGAGCCTTTTCTGACCTCTTCCCTTTCCTCCTCCTCCTCCAGCCTATCTCTGAACTCCCCTCCCCTCCCCCTCCACTGCCATGCTGCAAAGGGGCCCCTGCTTCTGGAAGATCTAAATGTCTACAAGTAGTGAGTTATATTTATTGGTGTGTGCTATCTATCTATCTGTCTACCCTATGTACCCAGTGGCGTAGCTATAGGGGTCGCAGCGGTCGCAGTTGCGACCGGGCCCCTAAGCCAGGGGGGCCCCGAGGGCCCCCCTTGCCACTTGCAGGGCCGCACCGCCAATTAGCCAGGTGCGGCGCGGCCCTGCGCACAGATAGGGGCAGAGGGAGATGAGCGCTTCCATTGTGGAAGCGCTCATCTCAATAGTCATCTGTATAGCCGTCCTCAGGACAGCGATACAGATGCCTGTATTGTACTGGGGCAGGGGAGGGAGAGGCGTCTCCCCTGCCCCGTTCCTCTGATAGGCTGCAGGCACTGGGCCTGCAGCCTATCAGAGGCCGGCTCAGGCGGCGCGATGACGTCATCGCGCCGCCTGAGCCCTACAGCGCGGGACACAGGCCGGAAGAGGCCTGCATCGCATTGCTGCCAGCACCATGGAGGTAAGTAGAAGTGTTAATTTATTTTTTATTTTTTTAATTTAGCATTCACCGACCGGAGCTTCAATTGGGGGCACTGGGGGCATTTTGGGGGCATTTTTACTGGCACATGGGGCACTGGGGGCATTTTACTGGCACATGGGGCATTTTACTGGCACATGGGGGCACTGTGGGCATTTTACTGGCACATGGGGGCACTGTGGGCATTTTACTGGCACATGTGGGCATTTTTACTGCACATGGGGGCACTGGGGGCATTTTACTGGCACATGGGGGGGCATTTTACTGGCACTGTGGGCATTTTACTGGCACATGGGGCACTGTGGCATTTTTACTGGCACATGGGGGCACTGTGGGCATTTTTACTGGCACATGGGGGCACTGGGGGCATTTTTGACTGGCACATGGGGGCACTGGGGGCATTTTTACTGGTACTGGGGCATTTTTACTGGCACATGGGGCACTGGGACATTTTACTGGCACATGGGGGCACTGGGGGCATTTTTACTGGTACTGGGGGCATTTTTACTGGCACATGGGGGCACTGGGGCATTTTTACTGGCACATGGGGGCATTTTTACCGGCACATGGGGGCACTGGGGGCATTTTACTGGCACATGGGGGCACTTTTACTGGCACATGGGGCACTGGGGGCATTTTTACTGGCACAAGGGGGCCACTGGGGCATTTTTACTGGCACTGGGGGCACTGGGGGCATTTCTTTATGGCATGGGAGCACTAGGGGCATTTTTCTGGCACATGGGGGCACTGGGGCATTCTTACTGGCACATGGGGGCACTGGGGGCATTTCTTACTGGCACATGATTTTGAGGGGGAATCAATGGGGGGAACTTCTGGCGCATTATTGGGGCATTTCTTACTGGCACATAATTTGGGGGGCATCTATGGGTGGGGAGCACTTCTTACTGGCACATTGGAAGCATTATTACTTCTGGGGCACAGTGGGGACATTAGTACTGTGGGGGGCACTATTACTGTGGGGGGCACCCTGGCACAGTATCAGCACAGTTATTTCTGGGGGACGTTATGTTCACACTATTACTGTCGGGGACACTATTTGCTGGGCGCAGTTATTTTAGGACACTGTGTGCCAATAATTATTGAAGGGCACTATCTGTGTGGTACTAGTGGCACAGTACTGGGGGTGGTAGGATGATTTGTCCAGAAGATGGGAGGATGATGGAAAAGTAGTAAACTAAGATTTTTTTCTGTCAAACTGCAGAGATAAGAAATGGCTGAAAAATGGCGTCTGGTCTGAAAGGAGAAGATGAGGAAAGAAAAGATCTATATTAGAGGAGACGACACTGGATGTACGAGGTATGTGGTGTTGTATTATACTGGATGTAAGAGGTATGGGGCGCTGTATTATACTGGATGTAAGAGGTATGGGGCTGTGTGTCTTTAACTGTAGGGTTTGGACGGAAGGGGTTAGGCTGAGAATTTGGCATGGGAGGGGGGCACCATTTCAATTTTTGCCTCTTGCAGCAGAAAGGCTAGGCGCACCCCTGCCCCTTGCCATAAAGCACATACCACGTACATTCCCACGTACATTCTTTGCACAGGGGCCCTCTGCTGTCTGTGTTCGCCCCTGCATCACCCTGAGATGCCTGCTATGTACTTTGGACCAATTTTGGAATGCATGGACTCTGCCTGCCTTGACCCCAAAACTATGGTTTTGCTTGATCCCTCAGTGCTCTGCTTCAGTGTCTCTTGACCCCAGTGAGTCAGCAACCTCTGAACTGAGACTACTCCAGGAGGTAGCAGTCTGGTGGTTTGCCTGCAGCCTAGGCCAGATCCCTGGACTTAAAAGATGAAGACCAGGGGGCTGCCAGGATAATACCCTAAGGAGTAGACACAGGCCAGATTAGTTCAGTAGGCACACTGGATCCACAATCTGCTTCCATAACAGTGCATATATAGGGCAGAGAATTAGGAGGCCCATGATGAGAACCTAGTTTATTTTTTTACATGGAATATTGTGCACAGTTTTAGGCACCATTGTGTTAAAAAGAAATAGCAGCATAGAAGCATATTCAGAGGGGGTAACAAAAGTAATAAATGGAATGGGTGGATTGTAGTACGCAGACAGATTATAATAACAAGGTTCAATACAATAGTTTGGAATGTAAGTTATCAAATAACTATGGATAAGTATATCAAAGGACAGTACAGATATCTCGCTAATGATCTTATGGGGTCCTAGCTCAAAACACAGGAAGTGGCCCTACCTGACAATCACTGGCCGCAGAACTGACCTACTCAAAGCAGTGACTGGCTGAGCAGGCATCTCCTGCTATTTCCTGTGGAATTGATGGAGTAATGCTCCTTTTATTTTTTCACTCATTGTGCCTCCTAACAAGAAAATGCTACCCTGCTGGACAATCCCTTTAATAGTGAAGAGTAGGGATAGCATTGAATGCATTCAGTGATCAGAACCTAACCACACAGTCACCTCTGCTGAGAATGTGAAATGAGACTCAACATTCTGAAGAACTTTTAGTATCTCAGACTTTAAGCTGATTTCACATGGCCCTAATCCAGCCACATTTTAACTGCTTTAGTACAGCTATAACATCCTGACCTTCTATAGTTCTACTGATGTAAACTAAGGTCACCGTAGGGGTCAATATGGACATTAAAATGTGTTTGTACTACTCGTGTATCTAACTGGTCTAATATAACATGCTTGATTAAAGGGGTTATCCAAGATCTAGAAAACCCCTCCATATGTCTGGGTCCCTCACAGAGGTTGCACTTACCTCTCTCTCTGGCACCCACATCGCTTCTCATACCGGCACCACCACTGCTGCATCTCCCCATCACGCGGATGAAAACATCCGGCGTCGGGGGGAAGAGGGGGGCAGCCAATAGCAGGCTGCAACGGTGACGTGCCTCCCTAGTGTCACCTGCGATGCTAGGGAGGCTTGTCCCCGTCACAGTCTGCTATTGGCTGCCCCCCCCCAAACATTTTCATCTGCGCGACAGGGAGATGCAGCAGCGGCCATGCCGGTATGAGAAAAGGTGTGGGTTCCCGGGGAGAGAGGAAAGTACAACCTCTGAGGGGCCCGGGCCTTTGGGGGGGAAGGAGGAATTATAGATCCTGGATAACGCCTTTAACCCTTTAAATCTGGTGCACTTCCACCAGGATCATTTTGTATTAAAATATACAAATTGGAAATATATGTTATAATTGTTCAAGGGCATCTGTCAGCAGATTTGTACCTATGACACTGGCTGACCTGTTACATGTGCGCTTGGCAGCTGAAGGCATCTGTCTTGGTCCCATGTTCATATTTGATTGCATTGCTAAGAAAAATGATATCTCCATTGCAGAGAGAGCTGCGCCCATTTCTCCTCTGCATATATTAAAACATCATTTTTCTCAGCAATGCGGACACATATAAACATGGGACCAACATAGATGCCTTTAGCTGCCAAGTGCACATGTAACAGGTCAGCCAGTGTCATAGGTACAAATCTGCTGACAGATGTCCTTTAAGAAGCATGCGCCACTTAATAAATGAGTTGCATCTTACTCCAATGGGGTTTTTGCTAAGACTGGCTTGTGAAACGCCGGTCTTTACTAAATGAGCCCCACTATGTTATGTGTAGTTCAGTATCTGTGGGGGTTATGCATGACAAAGGGATTCAAAGATCTCCACTTCCTGGTCCTACCTTGGCACGCAGGACATTACTGCCAAGGCAATCATGACTGAGCGGGGGAGTAATTTTTTTTTAACCCATTCTGCCCCTTTTTTAAAAAAAAAATATAATGCTGCCAGACAAACCCTTTAATTCTTAATTTTTGCTGAGCTGGAAGGACAACTTGTATCATAACCACCCTGTCCATTCCCACTATTGCAACAAAACTGATGTAGAGTAGCACAAGACTTTCCCAGTCCTATACACCGTGTTTGAGTCCCCTTCCTGATTTGTATACTAGCAGTACAGCTAGTACAAAAAATGTGGATTTAGAAGTTAGCTGAGCATGAAGCACAGAACATTTCCTTGCCTACAACAATTTATTTGCTGCACAATTTATATTGAATTCATTGGCTATATTCTCATGCAAAGTTCTAGTAAGTTCCAGCATATATCAAGCTTGACTTTGCATCCCCTAGAGCAGCGTATTTTCTTAACTTTCCTGGCCCAAGCTGAAATTTAGTTCTTATCAAACACTGATCCATGGATCCATCGTGGAGAAGAAATATTAGTGTTGAGCATCAAGCAGTACTGAGAAAGGAATAGGATAATTTAGTAAGCCATCTTTAGAGTAAATCTTAGCAGCTCCATGGACCTGTTCTCTGGTTACAAACTATAGAATTCGAGGAAGATGACTCTTAAAAAAATCATATCTGCCTACACAATTGTAAATATAACATGACTGTTAAAAAAGTGTATTCTGCCTACGCAATTGTAAATATATGGGGGAGATTTATCAAAACTGGTGCGAAGGAACACAGGCTTAGGCTATTTTCACATCTCTATCTGTCCTCTCTGGCAGGCTGTTCATAGAATGCCGGGAATCGGCTGGACTAAAAACATGTAGAGTTTGCCGGGTAGGGGCTGAATCTGTGCCGAACCCCATTGTAGTCATCAGGGTCTGACAGACAGGCTGCGTATTCAGCAATGCCGGATCCGAAGAACTCCAGCAGGCTGTTCTATGCTTGACCAGCCTGCCAGAGAGGACAGATGAAGATGTGAAACTAACATTAGTTGACCATAGCAATCTATCAGATTCCACCTTTCGTTTTTCAAAGGAGCTGTGAAAAATTCAAAGGTGGAATCTGATGGTCACTATGGGCAACTAAGCCAGTTTTTCTTTACACCACTTTTAATAAATCTCCCCCAGTTTACTAATCAGGGTGTAATGATAAGGGGTGCAGAGGTAGCAGTCATACCTAGATCCTAATGGCTGATGGGGCCCACAGGCCCCTCTGTCTCATTTGTGGACACCAGTCTATAAATACTTGACAGATTAAAGGGGTGGTCCCACAATAAATATTCTACAGTTTTCAAACCAGGACTTGGATCTGAATATTTTTGTAGCTGCATGTAATTAAAAATTTAGTGTAGCCACTGAGTTATTCAATAAAATGTATCTGTGTAGCGCCGCCTGCTGTTTGTTTTTTTCTTATTTCTTTGACCTGATCACTGAGAAGGCCGCACATGCTCAGTTTCATCCTTCAACTGCCTCCCGAGCTGTGATAGGGAGAGCTTAGACACGCCCCCTGAGCTGCAGCAGAAAAGACACTCCCCTTGAGCTTTCAGCTTGATATGACTCTAGTAGAGCAGTGAATGGGAAGATCTTCGGATCCATGTGAGGTACAGGGCTGGTTCTAGCTTTGTTAGAAAGAGATTGTCATGTACTATATGATGTCTGATTTTTATTTTTTACATTATTCATAGGATAACCCCTTTAATGTATAATATTTCACTTGTTATTGTTCTGCTGGCAGGTTCTGCCAAACTTGCCCCTACATATAAATATTCTCCAAAAATGTTCCTTATGTCCAGTGGTTTCAGATAATCTTGAAGTGCTTTCCATACAAGTGCTAAGGCAGTTCCTTAATGCCCATGGTTGGTGGTAGCCCAATCTACTTAAAAGGGTCTTTCCTTTCACAGGAAGTGATGGTATTCTGCTTACTTTCAGATTGTGGGACCACCACCAAACTTTGAAAATGAAGGGGTAAAAGTGCTGGAAAAGCTCTACTGCCCCAACTCAGTGCTGCTCCTGGCCACAAAATGTTCATGGAACTATGGCACAGTAAATTTATCAAACATCCCCTAAGCAGAAAGTGATGACATATTATACAGATATGCCATTACTTTTTGTGGTGAACTCCCTTAAAGGATTATCAAGCCTTTAGGACTTGTTTAACTTTCAATAGAAGCCTGTTGTACCTGTTGAAAAAAAAATCATGCTCACCTTCTCACCTCCGCTCTGTTTTCAGCTTCCTGGCTCCCTTCAGTGGTCTTCTGGCTCCTCTTCTATGCACTTTATATGTTCGGGGTCATGTGTGCTGTCACAGCCAATGCCTGGCCTCATCAGTGGCGTGTCCCCTAAGCGGCACATGACCCAGGAGTGATATCACATCTGACATAAAAGCTATGTGAAAAATAAAGGAGTTATGGGTTTTGGAGGGCAGGAGAAAAAAAAGAAAAAGTAAAAATGAAAAATGTTTATGACAGGAAGGGGTTAAAGGGATTTGCAAAGTGTTTTATACTGATTACCATTCATACACCCTGCTACTGTCTCTAATGGGCTTACCATAATGTTATCTGTATATTTATTCCAGGGCCCCTTATACTGTGCATTAATTGTTCTGCTATGCAACTGTTGTTTTTGTATTACATGTTATATGTCTGGTTCACAGCAGGTGGCAGTGGATATGGCACAGAGATCTTTAGATAGAATGGAACTTACAATTCCATTCTCCCCCTTTTGGGCAGAAAGGGGCCAATCCTGTTTCCTACCAAGGGAGGGCTGCATGTAGTTTTCAGTCCGTCTGAGTCTTAGTCTAGTCTAGTCTAGAGTTGGAAGAGGATGCGAATCACACTGGCTCCTTACAGGTTAACTGACAGAGTGGTATGACCTTTCCTACACCCTGCTACTGTCTCTAATAGGCTAATCATAATATAATTTGTGTATTTATTCCAGGTCTTCTTACAATGTGCATTAATTGTTTTGCTGTGTAACGGTTATTTATTGTATTATATCTTATATGCCTGGTTCACCAGCAGGTGGCAGCATATATGGAAGAGAGATCTTTAGATAGAATGGAACTTATCATTCCATTTGTCGCCTTTTGGGCAAAAGTGTGCCAGTCCCATTTCCTACCAAGGGACAGGCTGCAGGAAGTTTTCAGTCAGTCTTAATCTAGTCTACAGTTGGAAGAAGATGCAAACCACGCTGGCTCCTTACAGATTAACTGACAGAGTGTTGCAAGGGAGTCAATAGCCAAAAGCACCCCACTCCAAAGTACCAGAGCAGCCCTAGTCCAGTGAGCAGACTAAAGCAGAGTTTAGCACAGCAGAGAGATAAAGCAGAATATTTAAGTTTGCCTGCCAGTTTATGACAAAACCTGCTGGAACCAAGAGAAACACCACTTCTTGTACAAATGCAAGTTGATTCAAGTAAAGATGTTGAACTTTATAAAAGTCTGGACTCAACTCTATCTCCACCTCCACCATTACTATCCCCCTTTATTGCTTCGGGGCCTAACCTGGGGAGCGATGGTATCCAGGTAGGAGAACTATGACACACCCAGAAACTATTAGGGCCTCACCACACCACTCGGCATTCCTATAAACGTGGGACACGATCGGCCCTGGGGGGCAGCACGTTGCAATCAGTGGTTGTCTGAGGCCTAAAACCCCTGCCAATCAGCTGTTTGAGAAGGTGTCACGCGCAGGTGGGGGAACCAAACCAAGCGTAGGAGGGAAAGGAGATTAGGCCTAGAAACTAAGGAGGGAAGATGCACACCTCCTACAGGAAACCCTGGTTCAATTCCTGTCTATCTACCAGTATGAACAGGCCTCAAATGTAGGCAAGTTCATACACAGGAACCTAAACACCGAACTGACCCTATAGGACCCTGGAACTAAAGACAGGAATGAGTCTACCTGTTCCTCCAAAAGGAAGGACGAACAGGAGTCTCCCTAAGGCCTAATAAAACACACAGAAGGGAAACTTATCTTTCAGTGAAGAAATGGAGGCTCCAGGATCTCAGCTGAAAACCAAACTGCTGCACACCACAACAACAACTGAAGCTATAAACCGCAAGGAATAGTGGGAGAAGAAGCAAAAATTAGGGGAGGGACAATTACCACACCAGGAACACCTGAGGGAAAAGGGTGTGGTAAATACCAACAACAAAAAGGGAAAACATGTCAGATTATACCACGTGTTGCCAATCTGACAGACTTCCTGTTATCTGTCATAGGAATGTCCGTGACAGTACCCCACCTTCTACGGGTGACCTCCGGGCACCCCAGACCAACTTTGTCGGGATGAGACCTGTGAAAAGCTTTCACCAAACGACTGGCATTCACGTCAGATGCCGATACCCACGTCCTCTCTTTTGGTCCATAACACTTCCAGTGAACAAGATATTGAAGAGTTCTACGAAGAACTCGAGAGTCAATAATCTTGGCGATCTGCAATTCCAAACTGCTGTCCACCATGACAGGCATGGGTGGCAAGGGAGATGGCTCCAAAGGTTCAACATATCTCTTTAACAAAGATCTGTGAAATACATTATGAATTTTCATGGCCTGAGGAAGTTCAAGACAAAATGCTACATGATTAATAATGGCAGTGATCTTATATGGACCAATAAATCTTGGACCCAACTTCCAAGAAGGAACTTTCAACTTTATGTATCTTGTGGACAGCCACACAGAATCACCCACTCAGGTCCGGACTATTCATATGTTTTCTGTCAGCCACACGTTTGTACTTGTTGCCCATATTTAACAAGTTACTTTGAATTTTCCGCCATATAGATGACAATGATGACGAAGAACGTTCTTCCTCAGGGATACCAGAGGTATCTGAACCAGAAAAAGTGCCAAACTGCGGGTAACATAGTAACATAGTTTATAAGGCCGAAAAAAGACATCTGTCCATCCAGTTCGGCCTATTTTCCTACAAGTTGATCCAGAGGAAGGCAAAAAAACCCTGTGAGGTAGAAGCCAATTTTCCCCACTTTAGGGAAAAAAAATTCCTTGCCGACTCCAATCAGGCAACCAGAATTACTCCCTGGATCAACGACCCATCTCTAGTAACTATAACCTGTAATATTATTACCCTCCAGAAATACATCCAGGCCCCTCTTGAACTCTTTTAGTGAACTTACCATCACCACCTCCTCAGGCAGAGAGTTCCATAGTCTCACTGCTCTTACCGTAAAGAATCCTCTCCTATGTTGGTGTACAAACCTTCTTTCCTCCAGACGCAGAGGATGTCCCCTCATCACAGTCACAGTCCTGGGGATAAATAGATGATGGGAGAGATCTCTGTACTGACTTCCAGTATATTTATACATAGTTATTAGATCTTCCCTCAGTCGTCTTTTTTTTCTAAAGTGAATAAGCCTAATTTTGATAATCTTTCTGGGTACTGTAGTCCACCCATTCCAGTTATTACTTTAGTTGCCCTCCTCTGAACCCTCTCCAGCTCTGCTATGTCTGCCTTGTTCACAGGAGCCCAGAACTGTACACAGTACTCCATGGGTGGTCTGACTAGTGATTTGTAAAGTGGCAGGACTATGTTCTCATCACGGGCATCTATGCCTCTTTTGATGCAACCCATTATCTTATTGGCCTTGGCAGCAGCTGTCTGACACTGGTTTCTACAGCTTAGTTTGCTGTTCATTAAAATTCCTAGGTCCTTTTCCATGTCAGAGTTACCTAATATTTTACCATTTAGTATGTACTGGTGACTAGCATTATTCCTTCCCATATGCATAAGCTTACATTTGTCAGTGTTAAACCTCATCTGCCACTTCTCTGCCCAAGCCTCCAGTCTATTCAGATCCATCTGTAGCAGTGTACTGTCCTCTTCTGTGTTAATTACTTTACACAGTTTAGTGTCATCTGCAAAAATTGATATTTTACTGTGCAAGCTTTCTACAAGATCATTAATAAATATATTGAAGAGAATAGGGCCCAATACTGATCCCTGTGGTACCCCACTAGTGACAGTGACCCAATCTGAATATGTGCCGTTAATAACCACCCTCTGTTTTATATCACTGAGCCAGTTACTTACCCAGATACAGACATTTTCTCCCAGGCCAAGCATTCTCATTTTATATACTAACCTTTTATGTGGGTACCATGTCAAATGCTTTGGAGAAGTCCAGATATACGACATCCATTGATTTGCCGCGGTCCAGTCTAGAACTTACCTCCTCATAGAAACTGATTAAATTGGTTTGACATGACCGATCCCTCATCAAGCCATGCTGATATGGAGTTATTTGCTTATTTTTATTGAGGTACTCCAAGATAACATCTCTTAGAAAACCCTCAAACAGTTTAGCCACGTCAGATGTTAAACTTACCGGCCTATAGTTCCCGGGCTCTGTTTTGGACCCTTTTTGAATATTGGCACCACATTTGCTATGCGCCAATCCTGTGGAACACTCCCTGTCAGTATAGAGTCCTTAAATATCAGAAATAAGGGTCTGGCGATGACATTACTTAATTCTCTTAGGA